>JAVJIF010023661.1:0-66309 GCA_038442645.1 Agave tequilana
TACAATCACTAGAGAAATACCAACCATTAACATTCAATAATATACCTCATTCTAAAGAGCGAACAATGTGAAACAAACTCACCAGAATAAGGTGGATAACTGAGAACAGTAGAGGATCTAGATTAAAGATCTGACTATTGGATGTGAGCCCCAGCATCTCAGGAATAATACTCTGATCATTTTGATCAGATAATTTTTGCCCCTTGATCAACGTAAGAACTTCCTGCTGGTCAGAAAATTCAGGTTGTTTACACTCTCTAGTTCTTTCTATATTTTATTGTTTTTATTTTTGTGATCATTGTGATGCTCTCAACTCCTCTCCTTTTATAGAGAAGGCTTGACTCTTAGTATTACACACCAATACTCTCCCAATAAATGAAGAATCCAAAAGGGTGCATAGAATTTAAAAAGTTTCCAATTACTCTCTCGATTGTTGGGAAAAACTAAATGGGTGCATGGAATATAAAAGGTTGTCAATTACTCTCCCATTTGGTGGGAAAACTAAAAAGGTGCATGAAAGTGTGGGTAGATGAAGTCATACATGAATGCATGCGGTAGATGCATAATCTTTTAATCATGTGGCTGGACATTCCATTAATTTTCCCTCCAGCTTCATGATGAAGAGGGCTCTTCAAACTGAAATCATGCCTGTCAAACTCCTATAAAGCTCATGCTTCTCTTTTGTAAGAGGTTACGTCATCATATCTGATGGATTTTGACTTATATCAATCTTGACAATCTGCATCAAACAGTTCTTCAAAGCATCTCTGATCTAATGATAATGAATGTCGATGTGCTTTGTCCCGAGTGATATATAGCATTCTTACTCAAACTGATGGTGCTTTGACTGTCACAGTGAAAGCTGTACTTCTTCTACTTAATGGATAATTCCTTCAAAAAATTCTTCATCTACAAAACTCTTTGCTAGTTTCTGTAGCAGCTATGTATTTAGCTTCTGTGGTCAATAGGGCAACAACTTTTTACAGCTTCGACTGTCACGATATGTGTCCTCTGCAAAAGTGAACAAGTATCTTGATGTAGACTTTCTCTTGTCAATATCACCTGCCATGTCTGAATTCGTGTGCCTATCTAGAATTGACTTTACTCTCCCAAAACATAGACAATATTTGGAGGTTCCTCTGAGGTATCTTAAGATTCACTTCACTGCTTTCCAATGTTCTTTACCAGGATTGGTAAGAACTCTGCTTACAACACCAGCAACATATGTGATGTTAGGCCTTGTGCACATCGTGGAGTACATCAAACTTCCGATTGCAGAGGCATATGGGATGCTTTTCATTTCCTCCATCTCTTGCTCTGTTGAAAGGCTTTGTTGTGAGATTAACTTGAAGTAAGCGACAAGAGGTATGGAGATAGGCTTGGAATTCTTCATGCTGAACTTCTCAAGAACACACTCAATTTAACTTTCTTATGATAGCCATAGTTTTTTTTCCGCCTTCATGTAATGAGAGTTCTTTATTCTCAAAATATGTGTGCTAGCTCTAAGTCATTCACGTCAAAGGACTTGCTCAACTTCTTCTTTAACCTGTCAATTTTGATTTATCTTTGCCAACCATAAGCATGTCATCAACATATAGTGAGAGAACAATAAAATCATTATTAGCAAAATTTTGAATGTAAACACAATGACCTACAAATGTTCTATTGTATCCATAATCAAGCATGAAAGAATTAAACTTCTTGTACCATTGTTGAATTGCCTGCTTGAGCCCGTACAATCTCTTTTTCCATCTGCAAACCATGTGTTTCTTTTCCTTTACCTTGAAGCTCACTGGTTGCTCTATGTTGATTTCTTCTTTCAAATCACCATGGAGCCATTTTCATATATAATTGTTCAATTTCTATGTCTAGAGATGTAGCAAGACTTAAGATAACCTGAGTTGATGGCATCTTCATAACAGGAGAGAAAATTTCATCATAGTCAACACCTTATTTCTGGCTAAAACCTTTCATCACTAGGTGAGCTTTGTATTTGACTTGACCAATGCCTTCGTTCTTGACCTTGAAAACCCATTTATTCTTCAAAACTTTCTATTCTTTGGCAGATCCACTAGATCTTATGTGTGATTCTAATGCAAGGAATTGATCTCCTCTCTCGTAGTTTTCTTTCACTTGTCCTTATGCTCATTAACTTATGCTTCATGAAAATTTTACACCTGCATCAGTTACCATGGTGAACTTGGGAGCTGGATATCTAGTTAAGGGTTATTGGGCCCTCTCTGACCGTCTCAATTGTAGCTCTTGTTGCTCCTACACATGTGACTGATATTCATGTATTTGCTCCCCCTGATCAAGAGTTAGGGAACCTTCAACTTCATCTTCATTTTTCTACCTCTCATGGTAAGAAGTAGTTGTACGATGTGTGAGAGCTTGTAGTCTTTTCTCGCTCATGTGGTTGAGCCGTTTGTGCCACAGATCCATAGATGTTTTCTCCATCATGCTGATCTTGCCTTTCTCCGAATGCAATTGGGTTTTGTAAAGAGTGCAAAACTTTCTTCCTTTTGCTTAAACAAGTGCACCTTTGATAAGCTTTCAACGCCCTTCACCAAAGCAGCTTGTGTACCTTTTTTCATCAAACTTGCCAACAGAGAGTAAATTGAGGCGAAAATTAGGAACAATTTTCACATCTTTAAGAGTTAGCTTCACCCAAGATTAGTAAAAGTACAAATATCTCCAATGCCAAGAATAGGAGAAGAACCTTTGTTACCCATTTTGATAAAGCTCATATTACCTTCTCGAAGCATAGTGAAGCAGACTTTTGGAAAGAGGCATGCTAGGAGGCACCAGAATCAATCATCTAATCTAAATATTGGCATATAATACTTGCACAATCATCTTCATGTGCTGAAAGTAGTAAAGAACCATCAACGGCGGTAGCATTTGTACTCTCTTTGTTTTCTTGCTTCTCATTGGCTCGATCTTCTTTTTGATCTCTCTTAAATTGTGGCATTCTACTTTTATGTGTCTGCTCTTTTCACAATAATGACAAGTGATATCTTTTGAGCTTTTGATCTTCTTCTTGACTTCTCATGGCTGTAAGGTTGCAGTTTTACTCCTCCCCTATTCTCGGCGAGAGATCTTTAGAATGAGAAGAGCTGGAACATTTCCTTTGGATCTCTTCATTGAGAAGGCTGTTTGCAACTTGGCTCATGGACACCACTTCGTCAGGAGCGGAGTTGCTTAGAGACACCATCAAATTCTCCCAACTTTTCGGTAGCGAGCAAAGAAAGAGAAGTGCTTGAAGCTCATCCTCTAACACCATCTTCATTGCAGCAAGCTGATTCACATTACTTTAAATTTGATCGAGATGCTCGGCGATGGACTTATCTTCCTTGAGGTTGACAAGCTTTCGAATCAGGTAAGTCTTATTGCCGACAGTCTTCCTTTCAGAAATCTTCAAGCTTCTTCCAAAGGAATCTTGTTAGTGTCTTATTTGATACATGGTGGAATACGGTGTCTGCCACTCATTACTTATGGTCTTACGGTTGAGCATCTTCTAATCTTCAGCTGACATGAGCCCGGCTTCATAACATCACCTTTTATAGGTGCATAGAGATCTTTGCAGAAGAGTAGGTCCCTCCATCTTTGCCTTCCAAATCATCCAATTTTGGCCATTCAAGTTGATCATTTGAATGTCGTCGATGGGAGTCTCCATCTCAACACAAGAGCTTGATGAACCAGGCGCTCTGATACCACATGTTTGGCTAAAATTGTGAAATATAATTTACCTCTTTGTTTGAGATGAAATGAGCACTGTAAACTAGTGGCAAAATAATAAACGAGGTACACAAACTTTTACAAGAAAAACCCACTAAGGGAAAAACCACGGGCGCTAGTTCAATTCAAATCTTTCACTATTTTCAAATAATAGGATTACAATCACTAGAGGAATATCAACCATCAACAATTAATAATATACTTCACTCCAAAGAGTGGATAGCATAAATTGAACTCATAAAAACGATGTGGATAACTGAGACTAGTAGAGGACCCGGATCGACGACCTGACCATTGGATGTGAGCCCCAGCACCTCAAAAGCAACACTCTGAAATATTGTCTGATCGAATAACATTGGCCCCTCAATCAAGATCAGAACTTACTGCTGGTCAGAAAATTCAGGTAGTTCACATTCACTAGTTTCTCTTTATCTATTGATGTTTTTATTTTTTTGTGATGATTCTGATGATCCCATCTCCTCTCTTTTTATAGAGAAGGCTTGACTCTTGATATCTCACACCATTTCTCTCTCAATTGATGAAAAATTCAAAAGGGCGCATGGAATCTAAAAGGTTGCTAATTACTGCTAATTACTCTCCCAGTTGATTAGGAAATCAAAAGGGTGCATAGAATCTAAAAGGTTATCAATTACTCTCCCAATTGATGGGGAAACTAAACGGAGAATGGAAGTGTGTGGTGGATGAAGAATCATGCATGAATGTATACGGTAGACGAAGTGTAACGCCCCGAAATTCTAATTCTTGATTTAGTACTTGTTAAAGAGAATAAACTGATTATCTGAGACGATGACCAAATTAAGCCGGTGTAACAATGGATGTTTATCATCCCGTGGAAAAAAAATTGAAAATGGGAGACATGGATATTTAATATATGCACATATATACGTATGCATGTATATTGGGTATATGTAAATCTCTGTGAACATGATCATCCTTGTATGAATATATGTACTTATATACTTGTATATTTTCAATATATATTGTTCATATTTATATATGTAATAAAATGGTATATATGTATATTGTGTAAATACAAGTATATAAATTAAATACCAAGAAAAATACCATAATTTTATTTTGAGGAGGACTTAGTGAGAAGGGGTAGGTGTGCAGAAGATGGGTAGATGATGACGAAGATCTTACTTGGGAGTAGAGGGGACATGTGGCTTAATGAGAGAGATGGAAAAGAATTTATAAGAATAATAAAAATTTGAGAAGGGTTTTGTGTAAAATGAGGAGAGATATATCTCATCCTTCTCCTTCATTTTCTAGGGCTAAAATAAGTCTCACTTTCATCCCCCCAATCCCTAAAGCCCTAGATCTCTCTCTCAATTTTTTTCTCTAACCCTTTCTCTCTTCCCCTCCCTGGAGATGATGGCGCACCCCAGCAGAAGGTCGGGGTGCGCATGCGACGGCCGCGCCCAGGCCGCGCAGGCAGCGCACCGCGCTGGCGACGTGCGGCCAGGCGGCAGCAGCGCTGGGGGCTGTCGCCGGCGGTCTGGGTGGGAGGGAGAACATCCTTTTGGGTTGCTCCTCTACTCTCACACCCTCGTTCTCTTGGTAAGTTAATCACAACCCTAACTCTCTCCTTCTTGTTTTCCCTTTATAACTCAATTTCCTTCTCTTTTCTTTTGTGATGGCCAGCCATGGTGTTGATAGCAAAGCAGAGACGTGGCGACTTCGAAGAGGAGGAGGAACCATGGGTGAGGGTTATCTTCTGTCTTCATTCATGTTTAATTTAGAACTTTTCAGATCTAGAATAAATCTCAGAATTAGTTTCAATTTCAAATTTAAATTCGCTTATATCTTGATCCATTCTTAGTGACTGCTCTTGATTATGTGAGAAAATCTTATCTTGATCGAAGTTTATTTGTTAATTTTGAAAATTTCAGAGAGATTCCCATGAATATGTATTGATCAATTTGTATCATCGAAGGGAGTCTTCAATCTATGTTTCCCTTAAATCTTCTTGTAAAATTTTTGGACATGACAATTATTTTGAGTAAAATAATGACTCTTCCTTATAGGTGCAGAAATCTATAAACATCATAACCTGTAAAATTGGGTTCAGATCACTAGCGTATTGAAGCTAAATGGTATCGTATTATATACAATTGGAAAGACAATCGAGTCTACTTTCTAATGGTTCATATCATGTCCTTATTGGGTACCTGTATCTTAAATTATAACTAAAACATTGCATGTTGGTCAAAAATGTTGTGCTGCAGAACTCATTCACAGCTGATGAGTTTCTGAATATTTAGAATAGCTTAGTTAAATAAAACATATCATGTAATATATCTTTGGAAAGGTAGTGAAGTCTAATTTCTAGTAAATCTTTTCTTGTTTTATTTCAATATGTAAATGAAAGTTATTTTAAAAACATCATTAGTTGTCTGGAATGAATGAGCCACGAAAGGTATTTAAGCAACAAGTAAGGACCATGTACCTAAATAACTAACTGATACTAAAGACAATTAATAAGGAATAGTCTTTTGATGGGATGGATAGCTTGTACAAATCATTAGTTACTTCTAATTTCTAAATAAGTTGGTAATTGATTCTTCTTGATATAGAATAAAGAGAGGCCCTAGTGTACAAGCTTAAACTAGTTTTTATTTTATAAATAGTTAATAAGTATATGAGATGGGTTGAAGGTGAAAGGGGTTATGTTAGACGTTTTAAAGCTTGAGGAAGGTAGCAAAGTTGATTGAGTTGACGAACCGAGTGTTTCGTCCCTGATATTGAGACATGTAAGTCATTGATTCTTGAAATTGTTAGAAGAAATCTTTCACAGTGCTAATAAATATTAGGTTCTTTTAGGGGTAGGAGTGATACCTGGCACGGTGAAGCACCCATATAGTGGGTCAACTTTTCAACATTGATTTATATGAATATTTTTATTATACTCATGATTTGCTTTTCAATGAAAGAATAAACATTCTAATAATATACTGACTTAAATTGTTAAATTATTGGTAATTAAACCAACTATTTTCTACTATTGAATCAACTAGACTTAGAAAATCTATTTGGATATTATCTAGGAAATTAATTCATTCACCTCTTACCGGTTCTAAGTTAGGAAAAGGTTGGAGTGTACAGATATTATATTCAGCTTATGTCATAGTCTCTTGTGTTGATCAGAAGGAGAAGGTTAATTATACAGAAGTTGTTCATCTCTTTCTGAGTTTGACTCCTTAATCTAGTGGTGTAAAATATATCCCGCATATTAGTTTAAGACTTCTTCTAGCATGTAATCCCTTGAATGCAAATTAAGTACATATTTTAAACCAAAAATATGATCTCCGACCTACATATCTTGGTGTGATAGCAAAGAGAAAACTTAAATAGATGTATCTCATGGTGAGAAGTTAAATTGTTTGGGTAATAATTATCTATTGTTTTAATGTCAACTCTAGTATGATAAATTAGGAACTTACCATAGTCCGATGAGACAAGTTACCATATAACAAAAAAAATGGACATAATCAATTATTACAAATGAATTTCAGAAATTTATAAGATAAAAAAGATGATGTTAAGTAAAACTGTAACTAACCGTAAACCATGAAATCGAACCTTACTGGGAATGGTAACCAAATCAGAAGTCCAAATATGGATAATGACATCGAACCAACCATTATAACCGTTGCAAAACCAATACTGGATAATCGGTATCTCTTCTAGAGTAATATATATGAACTAAGAACATGAACTACTTTGAATAATGGATGTTGTGGATCTAATAAGTTAGAAAACCGGTGATGGATTTCACTACTAACTAATCCAAACCTGATCAATCCTAAATTTCTAATTTGTACGATATGAGTGAACGATCATAGGGCAACGGTCTAGTTTATGGTTAAGTATGAATATTAAGTAGATATGAATATGGACTGGGTTACAATTATCAATTAATAGACCAATGATCTAACCGATATATGCTGACTATGATTATTACCTAATTGTTATGGATAAGGTTATTTGTACAGTACATATACATATATAATTGTGATATATCATATAACTATATATCATTGATAACTTGTTGATGATGGTTGTTGACTAATATGCTTGATGACTAGTAAAGTATGTACTCTCGTTTTCAAGTAATAATTTCTACTGAAATAAATGATGTGTGTAAGTGTGAATCTAGTGGACTATTATTAACTTCAAAGCATGTTAAGATCCTGATCACGGATAAGCAGTGTAGTCAATATTATTCACCAATTACCTAATATATGAATTAGAATCATAACTAGTTAAAAGAACTAATCATATGACCTAGGACGAGCATTGAGAATGTAATTAATTGTTTGATACGTCGTTGAATAAATGATAAACGTAAGTAGTATGTATGTCTGAATGCATGCATATAATGGATAGTTACACAAACTTGATCATGTGTAGCATATCAATCACATGATTGGTGACTGAAGAAAGTATATCACAACGCAACTGACATTGTGTGTGTTACCTTGATAGTTGATGTGTATGTGATGTTGTGTGTGCATGTCGTATTATTTTGATGAATATGAAGAAACGGGCCGGCGGGAGCCAGTGAGAGGGGAGACGGTGTTATTATTTTGTGTATATGTGTATGTTTGTGTATTTCGAAGGAAGGGGCCAGCGGGAGCTGGTAGGTGTGAAGACGGGGTATGATATTGTGTATTGTTAAACGAAGGAAGGGGCCAGCGGGAGCTGGTAGCTGTGAAGACGGGGTATGATATTGTGTGTTATTATATGAAGGAAGGGGTCGACGGGAGCCGGTGATGTGAAGACGGGGTATGAGATGGGTAGTAAGTCTTCAAGTAAAGATGTGTTTATCTAAATGCATAGTATTATATGCTTGTATCTTGATGTAAGACTTTGAAATCTTGCTTTATTATGGGAGATAATGGAAAATTATATGATGTGTGTATGTATACGAGTTTATCCATGTAGCACTTGAAGAGTGATATGATATATAACATGTAAGTATGTTTTGTGATATATATATATATATTATCTGGATTAACTTATTGTGATTGGTGTACTGTCGTATATAGTGTATGAATTATGTACACATGAAATAAATCCAGTAATAAACTAAGTCACTAAAGTAAAGTTTTCGATACAACTCATAAACTCTGTAAATTACAGTGTAGAGATTAAGTTGTAGAGTCATTGACCGAAGGAGTCAGGTCAATTTGGCAAACTATAGAGATAGTCGGGTCGACTGTTTACCTTGATATAATTATTTCTTTTCTTTATTTATATTCGCCTTGGCATTTGAAGAAAAACGTGCTTCCTTTTACTTTGACATGTATATCATTTTCTTAATTTTCTTTTTACGCTCCTCACTGAGTTGTTGAGCTCATCCCTCCCCCCCCACAGATTATTATGTTTTCAGGTCTTGGTGAGGTGAAGACCCAATTTAAGATTTCAAGCGCCTTGTTGGAAATTCTATTATATAGAGAAAATTTGGAGTTGTAGTTTGTGTGATTGTAAAGTTTCATGTGTATATGTTTACAATCTTATTGATGTTATTATAGCATAAGTTAGATGCCTTTGATCTTGATGACTTAGATTTATAAATAATTTAGTGTTATGTTCTAGATGTCGAGAGGGGTACTCTCAAGCATATGTTTCTTTTTTTCTTTTCACATAAGTAGGCGATGTCATGCTGAAATTATTATTTGGAGAATAAGTAGGCCGTTGTAAGCCGAAATATTATTATGATTGTATGGGCGATTGTTGACTTTGATCTGCATGTTTGGATTGAGAATAAGTCAGCTGATGTTGGCCGAAATTATTGTGGATTGAAATTTATATTTAGGCATATCAGTATTTACAAAGAAGTGATGCCGAAATTTTTAAGGATTTCGAGATGATTATGATAATCTATCAGTTTAAAAGACTGTTTATATTAATGGAGAATTTATGAAATCCGGGATTGTTACACGAAGAGTTTTTTTCTTCACGTGGCTGGACATTCCCATCAAAGTGATAACTTGATCACATTCATTACAAAGGTTGTATTTGGTGTTATTGTTATGATCATCAAACCTTTGTAGAATATAAAATACTTAGCTTAAAATTGTCTTTTTAATTTTTTGCTTTTGTACTTGACTTTTATATTGAGAAAATTTGTAATTGAACATTTTTTTATTTAAAATTAATAAAATTTCTCCACTATATTTTGCCCCGTCTTCAAAGATTTTCTGGCATCGCCGTTGCTCGGCCCTAAAATTTTCAGGTCTTAATTTTATCTTTGGTCCAATCCCTCGCACATATATTTGTATTAGGTTTGCTTAATATATTATTAAATCTACGTATCTGTAAAAAAGAAAAATTAATAGTGGACCAAAATGTTTAACTGTTGTACTTTTTTTTTCTTTTTTTAAGAACAATTTAACTATTGGTGTTATGTTGATCACTAAATAAACACCTTCTATAAAAGAGTCATGTTATTTGGACTATATTTTTTAACTAAAAATGGACTAACAAAGAGATTGTGTAACGCCCAGATCCGCGGGTACGGAGACATTACTGTGACGTATATGCGCAGGTCAGAAATTCCCTCACGTATATACGCTAAGCATCACTACAGGAAGAATCAGAGTACGAAAACACGTGGTGCATTATACATTCCAACACATGAGTAAAGTTACAAGGTTATCACCAGATGTGACACAATATTACAAGAATATTACATCACCAATATGGCGCAATTGCGAGAATACAAAGAATGGTACAAGTATGAACAGTACAAAAGGTGGCTCAGAGTCATAGCAGGAAAACTCTAGAGCCGAACAGGGGGCCTGGAAGGATAAGGCTCTGGACGGTCTGCTAGGGATCCACGCTTCAGCTGCGCCACTCTGATCAACAACTGGGAGAGTCCACACGCTCTAAGCTCTAAAACCTGGACATGAGGATCCAGGGGAGTCAGACAGAACTCCCCGGTGAGTGGTGATGCGAATACCAAGTGGCGAGTATAAATAATCACACGTGTATCGATAAATCTGAATCATAAACATGCATTGAAAACCGTGTTGTGAGCACAAGCATGCAGGAGTAAGTAGATATACAGCAAATGATATCAAGCAGGGAAGACTCATGATATGATAAGATAAGAGCAGGAGACTTGTGGAATAGAACATAAGTGGAAAGACAGGATATGAATGGGTATAGTATAATAATCATAAAACTGAAAATCTAAAGTAAAAATCCGATACAATCAATCATGACAAAGCATACTACGGATTCATAGCTGGCATCTTTTATTATTATATTTATTGTTACTCATCTTATCCTGATGTCTAGATATGTGAACTAGCGTCCCAGCGCACATATATCCACATCTGAGTAAAGTAAGGTTGTTATTGGAAACCAACGGGGGTATCAACAAACAATGTTTACAGTGGGTCCCGTACATGCCTGGGACCACGGTTCAGGATGTTCCATTGCTGGTGTATGGAACCGGCCGCAAGGCCTACAGGAGGGTCTTATAGAATGCCCTTTATTAAGATGGTACCAGGAAGGAGGGAGCCAGCACTCCCCTTGATCGCCAAGAGGCCCACAGGTCAGATTGGAAGTTTTAGTTGCACAAATACCTAGGGCCATTGTAAACACGAACACATATTGATAGCTGCAAGTTTCCCCCGCCCGATGCAAGTTGTTCCTTTTATGATTTATTATGTCGTTATCAATTTACGGGAATAGCAGGTGCAAGGCATTATCAGGAATTCAGGGGTACATGAGAACTGTAGATTTAGGTCACTGTACGTAATACAGGATAACAAATATAGTATTTCCGTAAATGTGATAATCACAGGTCAAGTATTAATATGTCAGGAGGCAAGTGATAAGTCATGTTATAATAAGGAGCAAGTTCTGAGTAGAAGCATGTCGGGTGTCAGCTGGTATATGACTTGAAGGTGATATCAGACAGGTGACAAGGGACATCATAGTATATGTTAGCACATCAAATGAAAGCATGCCAAGCGTTACGAGAAAATAGTACGACATACAAGACTGGTACAAATATCGAAAAACTATGCAGTTTCAGGAAAAACAGTATAAGCAAGATTTCAAACTCTTCACAACCATAAATAAAAGAATCAATAAACTGGTAAACATGTAATTCAGTAGGTAAGCAAACATCCATGCGAAGCTAAGCGGAGCTGGAGCGAAACTAATGTACAACACTAAATTCTATCACGCTCGGTGAGGTTACCGCTAGCAGCGTAGTTAGACACACGTGTCGCAGTAAGCGTAGAATGCTATACTACCGCTTACGGGAAAGCCATGCTCACGGGGTAACTACGATAGAACGGAGCAAACGGTAAAGTGTTGACGCTAGGGCCGCCTACCAGGCGTAGCATAGAGAAAATTCAGAGGACTTTATAATCTCAGAGGTTGTACCCGGAGGTTAGGCCCGAAGGCAAGGGTACCTGCAGAAAGTGTTAGTTCCAAACAACACAAATTGTGAATAATACAAGTCGACCCGATGAAAGGGGAAAGTCAAGAGGAAAGCGAGAACACTCGCCTAAATCTTTAGAAAACACAATGAAATCTCGATCTCCTGAATCTAGGAAATCAACGCGTCAACGCGTTAGAGAGAAGTGATAGAGAGGAGGAAATCAAGAGAGAGAAAGAGAATGAGAGAGAGGAGAGAGAAAGAGAGGACTAGAGAGAAGTCCTTGGAGAGAGAGTGTACAGGGAGAGAGAGTATGTACAGGGGGACATAGGTTTGAGAGTGAGACCGGGGGTCGCAGACGCGGGAGTCGCGTCACGTACATGCCACAAACGCGAGGTTCGAGACCCGCATTCAATGTATAACAATAGAAGAACGCGGGCGCAGACGTGGGTTCTGAAGGTACACCTACAGAGGGGGTGAATAGGTGTACGGCTAATCTAATGAACTAAATGCGAAATTTAAAACTAAATTGCAAATATACTTAATGCAACCAACGAGTGTAGCCGAATTCCCGGTGAAGGGCTCTGGACTAACTCCTCTTGATTCCTCTGAATAAGAGTTGAGGCGCTATATGAAGCTCTCGTGGTTAAGCACAAGTGAGGCACACACAAACAAGCCAAGCATATAATATGAATGAGCAATGTGAAATGATGCAAGGCACAAAAGTAAAGAGAGAGAGTTAAGAGTCAATGGATCAAACGCAAACAACAAGATGTGCTTCAAGGTTCGAGCACCCAGCTCTACGTCCCCGCCTTCACCGAGAAGGATTTCCAATCCACTAACTTGTCCACAAAGGACTCCCACACAGGAAACCTCCACCGAGGATTTGGGGCAATACAACTGGGAGTTCACAACTCCTCTCTCCAACCAATACAACCTCTCACAGAGGCAAAGCGCAACCAACTCAATTACCACCTCATACAAGAGGGGTAGGCACCTAGCCAAACAACCACAATCTACCTCTTCACCAAGAGGGATACAAATCCAAACTCCACCTCTCACTAGAGGGAGCAAACCATAATCTCAACCTCTACACTTGAGGGAGCTAATCACAACCCAAATCAACCTCTACCCAAGAGGGATATCACAAATGAAAGGGTATAACACTTGGTGGTATATCTCAACCACAAACACCTTCTTCTCCACGAAAACAAAGATCCTATAGAAAGGATAGAATTATAGCTCAAGTATGAAAAACCAAGAATTTGAAAACAAAAACACAAAGAAAAATATTTGAGAAAATAACTTATATTTGATAGAAATGAAGAACTAAGCAAATATCCCAAATCCAAATTTTCTTTGATTTTTCCAAACCCTAAAAACAAATGAAGATGAAAACTTTGAAGCTCTAAAAACTCCTTTAAAAACTTGTAATGAAACTCCAGAAGAATGTAAATTTTTGGCTCTTGAAAAACTTGGGGAAAAACACCTCAAATGGGATATAGATAGGCCTCCAACAAAAACTAGCCGTTAGCTGATTTTCAGCCTTGGCGGCTGGCGGTCGACCGCCAACGGTCAAAAATTTGACCGTTGGAGCCTCCGGTCGACCGCCCGGTCGACCGTCCCAATCCAAAGAGCAATTTCTCTCTGGCCGGTCGACCGCTCGGTCGACCGTCCAAGCCTTAGGTCGACCGGTCGGTCGACCGCCCCCACCCGAGGTGGGGTACTTGCAGACGGTCGACCGCCCGGTCTACCAGCCCAAGTGGCTGGCTAGCGTGCCTGTTTTGTGCACGTCGGTCGACCGACTCTGGGTCCGTTGACCGTTCCGGTCGACTGCCAGTACCTGGCTGGCAGCAATAAGGGATAAAAAACTTGGGTTTTTAATATCTTATAAAATCCCATAAAAACTCTAAAAATCCACAAAAATAAGTTCAGTATAATACATTGAAATACAGACTTGTGTGAAAAATTTCAACACAAATTTCAAACTTTTTGAACCATTTTTGTGTTATGAAAATATTTCCCAAAACCAAAATCCGTATTTTTCCAAACTTGAATTTTTGAATTGAAAATACGTTTTGTCCAAAACTCATCCAAATACAAAAACATGATACTTAAACACTTTGAAGCATGTTGCATATGGATATAATCCAATATACATGAAATAGATATATATCAATGTTTTTGACTTTAATTACAAAAATATATTTTGTTTAAAACACAAAACCTAAATATATGAATAGGTATGTCAAACTAAGTTTGTCTAAGTCTATGAAGCATACATGTATATAGAACAATTCTAATATACATTAAACCATGTAAAATTGTTTTGAATCTATCTATTCATGAAAACCAAGATCGGTTAAACAAAAAAAACCGAAAAACAATAAACATGAAAGCTTAAACAAGTGTGTGTATGTTGTGAACTTGAGCATATCACACTATCTAGTCTTTACACATGGATCTAAAGCATAAATTAAACTAAGTACCGAGGTCTTCTTGACGAACTCCGTCTTCAAGTCGATTCGATCCAAAACCGTGATCCATCGAGCTAGACTCCAACGAGTGCTATAGATATGATCTTGATTCTCGGGCTCTTGAATCACCATATGAGAAGCTCCAAAACTCTTTTGTTGAAGCTAATCACTTACTAATATCTTGGTTAAGAATTTGAAACTAAACATCATAAGATTATTAGTAAACATAACTACATGAGTTAATGATGTCAAAACTAGAGTGGAAGGCCTCTGGGCCAACAATCTCACCCTTTTTGATGATGACAAAACTCATGGAGTTATATATGCATGGATTAAAGTTAAGCTTCAAGGAAGCTCCCCCTTAACACATGCATAGCAATAAACAATAAGATATGCAATAAATACTAAACATGACTATGCATAAAACAGTGAAATGAACATGCTCTTGATACCAAGCTAAAACATGAATATGCATAAACATGCTCTACCAAACTTTTTAAAATAAATTCTTTTTCCCTTTTTTTTAAATACATGCTCTTGAGACCCATAATTAAAAAATTAATCAATCAATAGAAGCTCTTGATACCAAAAAAATGAAAACTCAACTATATGCATATAAAAACTCAAATAAATGCATAAAAACTCAAATACTTCTCCCCCTTTTTGTTAATCATCAATAAAGGGGTCAAAGAAAATAATGTTCTCCCCTTTTTGTCAAAAACAAAAATTAATAAAGGGGTGACATTAAACAAATCAATAAAAAGATATATGCGATATGCATTCATGAAGAGGAAGACGCTAAGTTAACTTCCCTACATATATGCATTACATGAAGAAGGGATGACAAGCCCTAACTCATATAATGCATAATATGTAATGCATAAGAGGAGATGTGAAGCTCCCCCTACACACGTGTATCGTATAAAGAAGAGTTGTAACCCCCTGATCCCGGTGTACGTATCACAGTATCGGTACGCGATACGACATATATTGTTGATTTGACCTCTGTGGTAGTCAGACTGAGCTGATTTCAATTTCAAAAATCATTTTCTAATATTTTAAATTTTTCAGGATTTTCTGGAACTTTTCGGGAGTATTTTGGAAAATCTCCGTAGTCGGTGTCGACCGATACCGATAATCGGCCATACAATTTTTATTTCACAAACGGAGTTGTATTTTGAGGATCCGCTTTCACCATGTGCCTAGAATCGTGTTATCTACATTAGGATATTTTTGGAGATTTTTCTGAATTTATCAAAACTCCGGCCAAACCGGTGTCGCCCAATACCGGCGACATCTTTTAAGATTTTTATTTGCAAACTAGATAGAATTTCTTCACACCGATTTCACATTACGTCTCAGGATAATATTCTCTATTTTCTATAATTTTTGGGGACCGATCTGAAATAGTCAAATTTCAACCTAATAAAATAATATTAATTAAATATTAATATTTTCCTTTCTTTTTTCTTTCCTTTTTTCTTCCTTCTACACTTTTCTTTTCCCTTATTTTTTTAACCGACATCTTCCCACCGCCTAACCCATCCACCGCCATTTCTCTCTCTCCCTTAAATCTCCCACTCTCTCTCTCTCACTCTCTAAAAACCCACTTCCTCCTTTCTCTCTCTCTCTACCCATCATCGCCTCCCACACCGCGCCACCGTCGTCTGCCTCCCAACGCCACCCACGCCGGCCACCCAGCGCCACCGCCGCCGCGCCCCCCCGGCCGGAGCGGCCGCGTCCCAGCCCGGCCGGCGCCACCGCGCCCCTTCCTCTCTCCTCCTCCTTTACCTTTTCTTCCCCTTCTTTTTCTTCTCCTCCCTTTTCCTATTTGTCTTCTTCTGCTTCTTCTTTCTTTTCCTTCTCTCTCTCTCTCTCTCTCTCTCTCTCTCTCTCTCGCGGGCTGGAACCGCCGCCGCGCCGCCGCCGGCCGGAACCGCCGCCGGCGGGCCCCTCCTGCCGCCGGCCAGCAGGGCTGGCCGGCCTGCTCACAGCAGCAGCAGCAAGAGCTGCTGCTGCTGCTGTTATATTGGGTTCGGGTATAACCCGAACCCAATAACAATATTGGGGAGGGGGTTGGGTTTAAAACCCGACCCAATAAAGTTTAGGTGACGGGTTTGAGTAATGATCCAACCCGACCCGTTATGAGCCCAACTCGCATCCAAACCCAATAAAGGTAATTTTACAGAAAACCCCCTGCTCCTATTTATTATTTGCATTTAAATATTATTATAACATATTTAACCCCATTTTATTATTTTTAGCATTTGGGCGATATCGGGAGCATCCGGACTCTGATTTGGATGATTTTGGATCCGTTGCGATCGTGGAAAAGAGAGCTACCTTCCCATGGCCAGTTTGTGAGTGTTTTTATTTTCTAAATTATATTTTTACCATGTCTAGTGACATTGATTGATTGATCTTGATTATGGATAAAATACGGTAACTAGTAATTATTAACTTGTAATTATTGGAAACTCATTGTAATAGGAAGAATATATAATATTGTAAGGTATTTCCGGATTTCATATAAATATAGGTGAAGTAATAATAATAACAATAATACTGACATAGACAACTCAGACACAGTCATCATACCTGCACAGCCATTGACACTCGGGCCATTCACCATCTTCGTGGACACTATGATTTCATGTATTGTATCACAGTTAGGTAACTATCGTTACGTGTAGACTAATCCACAGATACTCTATTACACTACACTGTCACTAGACAGGCATGCTAGACACCGTTATTTCATGCACCGGTATCATCATTACACGGATACTGTAATACACTGACCACTGTTATTACATGTACTAGTGATGCACAGAGATATTACACGGATTATTGCTACACATCTATGTTTCACTAGTACACGGATAAGTACCGCATTTCATATTATTGTTATCATCATTACACGGATACTGTAGTTCACTACACATAATATTAGATACTGACCGCTGTTATTACATGACACGTCACACTTTTATTTCGTATTCATGTCACACCGATATATATAAATGCACCACTTCACGGATACCATTATCACTGTTACGCAGCATATATGTTTTCTCTATTCTTGTCTTATGGATCCCCGTGCATATTACATGTATTATTGTTCCATGATATCCCCGTATTCCTGTTATATGCTTGTTTCCCGTTACTGATATTGATATTCCCGCTACTGGATACATGAGCTGTTGATATGCAATGTGTGGACTCCCACAGCTATTGTTTCCCGTTTTCCCGTTAACATGTTTCATGCTATCAACAAAGCTCATGTCATGTTATCGTATTACATGTACCATGTCCTGTACTTGTTCCTGTTATACTGTATAGTGAAGGATAATAAAGATAACTTGGTATGGGGGAGACTTGACGGTTGACTAGATCTTGTCGGGTGGATGTCTGCATCCATTGTTTGTCCCACTGCAGGGGACGGGGTAGTGCTGGCTACCGTCTGTTACTCATGAGCTCCCATTTCCCGTTATTATTTTAGCTCATTGAGATTCCTGTTACATGTTACAGCCCTAGCGGGCTGGTCCTGGTCTCAGCAGCCAGGGGTCTGATAAGGCCGTTGTCCCGGGTATGCACGAGATACACCCACCTGAGTAGAGCTCCTCGACCATGGGTTTTCAAGTAACATAAGACAACAGTATACACAATAGTGATGTCGAGAACACTTGTTATTTTGTCACTCTCTCGTTTGGATAATGATACCTGTAGGCCATGTCCGGATGGGTTCGACTGAAGCGCGGGCTCCAGTATGAACTGCCAATGGTATGGGACACTGGAAGAGATTGATTAAAATACCAAATGGTACTGATTGCTACTATTGTATAAATAACATGACTTGCCTGATACATGTATACTATTGTTTAGTTGTACTTGTTACTATTCCTGCTAATTTATTCACTATCATGCGCCATGTATGCCTTGTTACTTTACCTGTTTTATGCTACACTTTCTGAGGTGGCACACTGCTCATGTACATGTATACTTTGATTGCTTATATTCTGTTTTGCATTATCTATCTACTCACTATGCACAACATAGTAGGATGGTTATGTTGCATATGCCCTCTGCATGTTCACTTCTATCACGTCACCACTAGCATGTTCCTTTCTATCACGTCACCACTAGGCAACAATATTTATTATATAAACTGGATACGACTAAAGACATGACCCGATGATAACCGGCTAGGTAATGATGGTATTAAAAGATAACATGTTTATATATTTCTACTGCTTCTTACATACTTCTGATATAGTATCACTATTACAATATCATGTATTATATATTAGTATCGTGTTTGTATTACTCTCTATATATATATTACTACCTCCTTTATTTTACCACTCACTAGGTCGCTTTCTGACGACCCTAGGTTTGCGTGCCCAAGTTGGAGATCCGAGTTATCGTTTGGTCAGCTAGTTCATTGGATTCACATAGGAGACTTTACCATCGAGACCCTTCATAGGTATCTTTGTGCTTTATTCCTGTTATCTTTTTGATCCCTATTTTTATATCTGTTATGATCACTAACCCCTTTCTGCAGGTATTCTTGTACTTATTTCCTGCTGGAACTCTTGTGTATATGGAGATTATGTCCTGTACTGAGGCTTAACGTACGCGTGAGGGTGTTTTCACCTCGCGTATGTATGCAGCCATAACGTCCCCGTACCTGCTGGATCGGGGCGTTACATAGTGGTATCAGAGCCTAGGTTCATACCTGGTGTGGGTAACCACCTGGGTCAATACTCGGGCTCTTAGCAACATGACAATCAGATTCGGATTCAAGCTTATCGGGATCTGAATTTGGGGATTCCAGCAACAAGAACAATAATACCATGTCATTGACAATTCATTCCTTGACTCTTTTCTATTCCTTCCTGACGATTATCAACTAGAATATCTGATTTCCTTCTTGCATTCTTTTTATCTTCTTTCTTCCAATCCATTAATGTTAGTTCCCTACCATACTTCTTCATCCCGAGTTCCTTATAGATATCAGAGTGAGCAGCGGAAGTGTCGTGGACCTGTAACATTTTGACTTTGGGGTTGAAAATATTGTTCTCACACCTGAATTGAAATTTCGAGGATGAATTTTTTGTAAAGTAGGGAGAAATGTAACCCCCTGATCCCCGGTGTACGCATCACAGTATCGGTACGCGATACCACGTATATTATTGATTTGACCTCTATGGTAGTCAGATTGAGCCGATTTTAGTTTCAAAAATTATTTTCTAATATTTTAGGTTTTTCAGAATTTTTTGGAATTTTTCGGGAGTATTTTGGAAAATATCCGTAGTCGGTGTCGACCAATACCGATAATCGGCCTTACGATTTTTATTTTACAAATAGAGTTGTATTTTGAGGATCCGCTTTCACCATGTGCCTTAGAATCATGTTATCTACATTGGAATATTTTTGGAGATTTTTCTAAATTTATCAAAACTCCGGCCAAGCCGGTGTAGCCCAGTACCGGCGACATCTTTCAGGATTTTTAATTTGCAAATCAGAAAGAATTTCTTCACACCGATTTCATATTACGTCTCAGGATAATATTCTCTATTTTTATAATTTTTGGGGACCGATCTAAAATAGTCAAATTTCAACCTAATAAAATAATATTAATTAAATATTAATATTTTCCTTTCTTTTTCTTTCCTTTCTTCTTCCTTCTACACTTTTCTTTTCCCTTTTTTTTTCCGACCTCTTCCCACCGCCTAACCCATTCACCGCCATTTCTCTCTCTCCCTTAAATCTCCCACTCTCTCTCTTTCACTCTCTAAAAACCCCTTCCTCCTCTCTCTCTCTACCCATCACCGCCTCCCACACCACGCCACCGCCGTCTGCCGCCCAACGCCACCCACGTCGGCCACCCAGGCCGCCGCCGCCGCGCCCCCGGCCGGCGCGGCCGCGTCCCAGCCCGGCCGGTGCCACCGCCGCCCCTTCCTCTCTCCTCCTCCTTTACCTTTTCTTCCCCTTCTTTTTCTTCTCCTCCCTTTTCCTATTTTTCTTCTTCTTCTTCTTTCTTTTCCCTCTCTCTCTCTCTCTCTCTCTCTCTCTCTCTCTCTCTCTCTCTCTCGTGGCTGGAACCACCGCCGCGCCGCCGGCGGACGGAACCGCCGCCGGCCAGCGGGGCTGGCCGGCCTGCTCACAGCAGCAACAGCAGCAAGAGCTGCTGCTGCTGTTGTATTGGGTTCGGGTATAACCCGAACCCAATAACAATATTGGGGAGGGGGTTGGGTTTAAACCCGACCCGATAAAGTTTAGGTGACGGGTTTGAGTAATGGATCCAAACCCGACCCGTTATGAGCCCAACTCGCATCCAAACCCAATAAAGATAATTTTACAGAAAACCCCCTGCTCCTATTTATTATTTGCATTTAAATATTATTATGACATAGTTAACCCCATTTTATTATTTTTAGCATTCGGGTGATATCGGGAGCATCCGGACTCCGATTTGGACGATTCTGGATCCGTTGCGATCGTGGGAAGAGAGCTACCTTCCCATGACCAGTTTGTGAGTGTTTTTATTTTTTAAATTATATTTTTACCATGTTTAGTGACATTGATTGATTGATCTTGATTATGGATAAAATACGGTAACTAGTAATTATTAACTTGTAATTATTGGAAACTCATTGTAATAGGAAGAATATATAATATTGTAAGGTATTTTTGGATTTCATATAAATATAGGTGAAGTAATAATAATAACAATAAATACTGACATAGACAACTCGGACACAGTCATCATACCTGAACAGCCATTGACACTCGGGCCATTCACCATCTTCGTGGACACTATGATTTCATGTATTGTATCACAGTTAGGTAACTATCGTTACGTGTAGACTAATCCATAGATACTCTATTACACTACACTGTCACTAGACAGGCATGCTAGACACCGTTATTTCATGCACTGGTATCATCATTACACGGATACTGTAATATACTGACCACTGTTATTACATGTACTAGTGATACACAGAGATATTACACGGATTATTGCTACACATCTATGTTTCACTAGTACACGGATAAGTACCGCATTTTCATATTATTGTTATCATCATTATACGGATACTGTAGTTCACTACACATGATATTAGATACTGACCACTGTTATTACATGAGACGTCACACTTTTATTTCGTATTCATGTCACACCGATATATATAAATGCACCACTTCACGGATACCGTTATCACTGTTACACATGCATATATGGTTTCTCTATTCTAGTCTTATGGATCCCCGTGCATATTACATGTATTATTGTTTCATGATATCCCCGTATTCCTGTTATATGCTTGTTTCCCGTTACTGATATTGATATTCTCGCTACTGGATACATGAGCTGTTGATATGCAATGTGTGGACTCCCACAGCTATTGTTTTCCATTTCCCGTTAACATGTTTCATGCTATCAACAGAGCTCATGTCATGTTATCGTATTACATGTACCATATCCTGTACTTGTTCCTATTATACTGTATAGTGAAAGATAATAAAGATAACTTGGGTATGGGGAGACTTGACGGTTGACTAGATCTTGTCGGGTGGATGTCTGAATCCATTGTTCGTCCCACTGCAGGGGATGGGGTAGTGCTGGCTACCGTCTGTTACTCATGAGCTCCCGTTTCCCGTTATTGTTTTAGCTCATTGAGATTCATGTTACATGTTACAGCCCTAGCGGGCTGGTCCTGGTCTCAGCAGCCAGGGGTCTATTAAGGCCGTTGTCCCGGGTATGCACGGGATACACCCACCTGACTAGAACTCCTCGACCATGGGTTTCCAAGTAACATAAGACAACAGTATACACAATAGTGATGTCGGGAACACTTGTTATTTGTCACTCTCTTGTTTGGATAATGGTACCCGTAGGCCATGTCCGGATGGGTTCGACTGGAGTGCGGGCTCCAGTATGAACTGCCAGTGGTATGGGACACTGGAAGAGATTGATTAAAATATCAGGTGGTACTGATTGCTACTATTGTATAAATAACATGACTTGCCTGATACATGTATACTATTGTTTAGTTGTACTTGTTACTGTTCCTGCTAATTTATTCACTATCATGCACCATGTATACCTTGTTACTTTACCTGTTTTATGCTATACTTTCTGAGGTGACAACTGCTCATGTACATGTATACTTTGCATTGCTTATATTCTGTTTTGCATTGTCTATCTGCTCACTATGCACAACACAGTAGGATGGTTATGTTGCATATGCCCTCTGCATGTTCACTTCTATCACGTCACACACTAGCATGTTCCTTTCTATCACGTCACCACTAGGCAACAGTACTTATTATATAAACTGGATACGACTATAGACATGACCCGATGATAACCGGCTAGGTAGTGATGGTATTAAAAGATAACATGTTTATATATTTCACTACTTCTTATATACTTCTGATATAGTATCACTGTTACAGCATCATGTATTATATATTAGTATCGTGTTTTTATTACTCTATATATATATATTACTGCCTCCTTCATTTTACCACTCACTGGGTCGCTTTCTGACGACCCTGGGTTTGTGTGCCCAGGTTGGAGATCCGAGTTATCGTTTGGTCAGCTAGTTCATTGATTCACATAGGAGACTTTACCATCGAGACCCTTCATAGGTATCTTTATGCTTTGTTCCTGTTATCTTATTGATCCCTATTTTTATATCTGTTATGATCACTAACCCCTTTCTGCAGGTATTCTTGTACTTATTTCCTACTGGAACTCTTATGTATATGGAGATTATGTCCTGTACTGAGGCTTAACGTACGCGTGAGGGTGTTTTCACCTCGCGTATGTACGCCGCCATAACGTCCCCGTACCTACGGGATCGGGGCATTACAAGAGTTGTCAAGCTTTTCAATATAAGATACACTCAACATGAATCTATATGTAGAAGAGATGTTAAGCTCCCCTTGCATATAGGCAATTAAAACATTTTTAATTTTCTTGATACCAATTGAAAGTAAACAAATAAACATCTTGATACCAATTGTAAGTATTTTTCATTTTGAACATATGATACCAAATTAAAATCAAAATCATATTTCATCATAAAGTATGGGAGTGGAAAGCCAAAGGTAAACAAAATACTAATAGAAAGATGAAATATGAATTTTCTCCCCTTTATGAAATACCAACTAAAATGATGCATATGCTTGTATTGGGATACCAATTGAAAAAACAAGCTTAGCATAACCAAAATTTGTGTTTTCATATATATCTTTGAGCACAAATAAAGCATATATATGTATGAAAAGTTAAATACCAATCGAAATTGATACTATATGAAGGGTAAGCATACATATATATAAACACATATATGAGTATACAAAAGAAATGTCAATTTTGATACCAATTGAAACGATCCAATGATACCAATTGAAAACATAATATGATCTAGTGTATAACTCATATTACCTCCCACCCATATCATGCACAAGTTTAAAATGATTTTCAATATGAACGTACAAGGCATGGTCGCCTAATCAACCGCCCTTCAAAATGGAAGGGGTTTTCAAAAATAGGTTGAAAATAGTTAACCATAATTGAAAAACTCTTTCAAAATGAAGAATACGAATTAGTTATAAGAAAAATTTATAAACTAGTACGAAATCCTTCAAGTAAGGAATAAAATAAAAATATTTTTCATGAAACATGAAATTCACATGATAGCCAACACTCAAAGTCAATGAAGCATGAATATGACTCATGAAAACAAAGCATGAGTAAATAAGAAAGGTGAGTGTAAAAATGTGAAGAACCATGAAAGGTAGGCAATAAGCTCAATTGAAATACCTTTAAACATGACCATATGAAAATTGTCAAAAACTAAATTTTCATTAAAAGCAATTTATACTTCAAGGCATATGTATGTTTTGACAAAACAAAAAGTATACATGCATATCCCTAAATACAATTGAGTCCATAATAAAGATTTGCATGAAAAGCAAATGACTCAAGGGGTATACATGTATATCTTAAGGTTTGGCAAAATAGACATATACATAAAGTGAAAACACATGATCATAAAACATGTCCAAGATGGGGAATACATGTTAAAATGCATGAATCATCAAAACTAGGCTACACTAGTACATCTAATAAGTACAAATGAGCGTTCAAGCACAAACATGTAATAATCTATTTGTGGCTCATTAGTTGTACAAGTATGTATATATATATATATATATATATATATATATATATATATATATATATATATATATATATATATATATATATATATATATCCAAGTTTTAATGAAAACTAGCATTCAAACATGTAATCAAATCATGAAGCATAGAAATCAAATCAAAAACTCATAAACATACATATGATCATTATGACAAATGCATATGCATTAGATCTATGATGTACATAATAGCTAAACAATGGTGAGAACACATTAAATATGGGTCCATATTAATATGGGTGATCTTAAATGCTATACGTGCATGTCAATGGTCTAATAATCATGGCATTTAACATACTAATTAAAACATGCTAAAGCTCAATAATGTGAAAAGCATGTAAATATAAACGGGAGTTAGAGATCGATACCAAAACCGATGAAGGCACCTCTCTAGTTCTCCAAACCAAGATGGTCCTCCCACCAAAACACCCCTTAAAAGTGATGCATCCAAATTGTTCTTTTTAAGCTCGGAACGCATCCACTTCAAGGCACCATCGCTCTCACTTCATGCGAGAGCCCACACCTACATCAAATACAATAGGGGTGGTCTTTGCTACCCATACTCTTTTGGGTCCATGGGGGTTAGTTGTTTTTCATTATGTTCGCAAAGGGAGAAAAACTTACAATAAAAAGGGTTGAGGAGCTAAATTATAAGTATTCTTAAAAAGATTACAAGTAGATCTCCTCAGAGATTCTAGAGAAGTGTGCCGATAGGAGTCTGGTCAGCGCGCGACCACTTTGTCCCTTTGACGATGCGAGCGATGAGATTCCCTTCTCGCCTGGTTCCGGGAATCAGAGAATAGAAGGTTGGTAGAACCCTCTTGCTGCTTCTCAAAATCGCCTTCAATTAGAAATTTCTTCTCGCCTGGTTCCGGAGATTCCTTGAGAAAAAGGACGATGTTAGGGTATCAACACCCTGGATAGAGAAAGCAATTCTCTAAAAGGTCTCTGAATTCGAGAGCACACGGTGCGTTATGAAGAAGCCTCTGCTTGTGGAGTCCTCTCTCTTGCACCTCTCTCTGGTCTTCCCTCCTTGTACCCCTGATGGGCTATTTATAGGGAGAGCAAGGGTATAACCGTCCCTTAAAAATATGGAAACAGATTGAATCAAATCTGTTTAAATTTGGAAAGTAGCCTTGCTACGAGGCTAGGATCAGCTTCTGCGAAGCTAGAATTGGCAGGTCGGTTGACCTTCTTGATCCTTTCCATATCGTAGGAGGATTTCCCCTGATCTTCTTACTCGTTTTAGAAGAGTCAAGAGATTGTGGCAATCAACTGCCAAATTTGATCTCTGATTTGATCTTAATTGGATTTGATCTGATTGGATCCGATCTCATCTGGAGATTTGATTGGTCAAAGGTTGACCATAGCAGACCAATAGCGAAGCTGTCCGCATTGAGCTCGTAGCGGAGCTAGAGATGGTTTCTGGCGAAGTCCGAAAGAAACCTTTTGGCGGAGTTGGAAGTCCTCTGTGGCGAAGTTGCGAGTTAGCTTCTTGGCGAGGCTTTGGATGGTATTAGCCTCTCAAGCAAGGCTATCCCTTTGGGCTCATGCGATGCTAAGTGTTAGCACCTTAGACCTGCTGAGGTCTGTTTAGAAACAATTCGAGTTCACTGTCTGCTTGCTGGATCAGTGAAGTCCAAGCTGCTTCCTTGTCCCTCAGAGACGGGTGAAAACTGGTCTTCAGCTTGTATGTCACTTGTCTTTTATAAATGTCAACAAGTTTAGACATTGTTCGGACCAATAAGAATCTTGTCTTTTTTAAGTGTCAACAAAACCCCCTTCAAAGTTTTCAGAAGTCTGCAATGGCTCAGACTTTGAAATACTTTGAACTGCTTTGATTGGTGGTGTGTGGAGTATGAACGTCGCCATGATGGTTGAGTTCAGCTTTGCTTTAAATCCTGCTTTGGGATGTAGATTCGCCGAGGAATCATGTAGACTCGCGTCTGGGTAGCTTCGCGGCTAGATAGGTTCGCTCTGGAACATCTGTCACTTTCCTGAGGTCAACTGCCGTGGGCCATTTACGAGGAGGATTACTCCTTTCTCCGTGCTGATCGAGGGAGATATTCTCCGATTTGCACGTTTCCAGGGAGGATATTCCCTTTCTTCAAGGTGCCATAAGTGCCTTTATGAAGGAGGCGTTTCTCCCTTTGCACGGTTCCAAAGGAAGCCGTCCTTTTCTCAAGGCGCAGTAAATGCCTTAAATGTGCTCGTGCTTCCACGCTTGAGGCGGCAGCGCTCAGGCCATGGGGCCTATAAATAGGACACTTGAGGTCCTCTGAAGAGAAGCGATCTGCTCTTCTTCTTCTCCTCTCTTGGTTGAGAGAGATACTCAGATCTCTGAATTAGTGGGAATGCCCACTGTAACCCCCTGCTTCCCGGTGTACGTATCACCGTATCGGTACGCGATACGACGTACAAAAATTGATTTGACCTCTGTAGTAGCCCGATTGAACTGATTTCAATTTCAAAAATTATTTTCTAATATTTTAGAATTTTTAGGATTTTCTGAAATTTTTCTAGATTATTTTGGAAAATCTCCGTAGTCGTGTCGACCAATACCGATAACCAACCTTCCGATTTTTATTTCACAAACGGAGCAAAATTTTTAGAATCTGCTTTCTCCAGGTGTTTTAGAATCATAAGATCTACGTTCGGGTATTTTCGGAGATTTTTCTGAATTTATCGAAAATACAGCCAAACCGGTGTCGCCCGTATCGGCGAGACACTCCGGGATTTTAATTGGCAAACCGGATAGAATTTTTGGAAACCGTCTTCATATTACGTCTCCAAATAATATTTCCTATTTTTTGTAATTTTTAGGCACTGTTCGGGATTGGTCAAATTTTAGGCTAATATAATAATAATGAAATAATTATTTTTTTTATCTTTCTTTTCTTTCTTTTCTTCTCCTTTCTTCTCCATTTCTCTGGAGAACGCCACCACCGCCTTACTGTTCCCCCCTCCTTTTAAATCCTCTCTCCTCCCTCTCTTCCCTCTATTCTCCTCTCTTCGTCTCCTTCTCTCTCTCTACATCTCAATCTCTCTCACTATCCCTCTCTCTCTCTCTCTCTCTCTCTCTCTCTCTCTCTCTCTCTCTGTGTCGACCCCAACAAGGGGGCTGATCGTCGCCGCGGCCAGGCAGGCCGCAGGTCGGCCAGCGCAGCCGGCGCTGGCCGGCGGCCGCAGCCGGGCGCCAGGGCTGGCGTGGTTGCGCAGCCGGCGTCACGGGGCAGCCCAGCTGCCCTGTTTCCATTTGTTTTTCCCTTTCTCTCTCTTTCTTTTTCTCTCTCTCTCTCCATCTCTCTCTCTACCTCACTCTCTCTCTCCCCACCGCCGGAGCCGGGACCATCGCCGGCGGCCGGAGCCGCCGCCGGCGACCAGTCAGCGCCGCCGGCCAGCAGAGCTGGCCGGCCGGCCGCGCAGGAGGAGGGAGCAGCAGCTGCTGCTGCTGCTGCTGTTGTTGTTGTTTATTGGGTTTGGGTAAAACCCAAACCCAATAACCCTTCTTCTAGGTTAAAAGGGTAAACCCCCCTTAACCCGCTAACCCATTTCATTAAGTTACGGTTTTGGGTAGCGAATCCAGACCCGACCCGTTATGAGCCCAAACCCGCACCAAACCCGTTAAAGGTACGTTTACAGAAAACCCCCTGGTATTTTTCAGTATTTGCATTTAATATTTTATTTACATAATTAACCTTATTTGATCTGATTTAGTATTCGGGCGATATCTGGAGCATCCGGACTCCGATTCGGGCGATTCTGGATCCGTTGCGATCGTGGGGAAGAGAGCTACCTCTCTATGTCTAGTTAGTGAGTGTTTTTCTTTTATAAATTATATTCTATCATGTTTAGTGACAGTAATTGATATATCATAATTATGGCTAAAAGACGGTAATAATTAATTATTAACTGGTACTTGTTGGATTCCCATTGTAATAAGTGATTCCTGTAATATGATTAGTTATTTCCTGAGGTAATATAATATAGGGAGACAATTATAGTAACAAGAAATACTGACATAGACTAATCAAACACGGTCATCATACCGGCACAACCACGGACACACAGGCCACTGTATTACCATCTTCAGGAACACTATTATGTCATATATTGGATCACAGTTAGAGAACGATAGTCACATGTATACTGATCCACGATACTCGGTAACACTACACTGTTACTAGACATGCATGCTAGATACCGTTATTTCATGCACTGGTATCATCTTTACACAGCTACGGTAGTTCACTAGCCATGATATACTATGCTACATGGACCACTGTTATGACACAGATAGATTACATAGATTATTGCTACATATTTATGATTACCACATTTCATATTATTATTCTCATCATGCTATGAATTCTCGGCATATCACTGTTACACATGCATGTATGATTTCTTTATTCTTGTCATATGGATCCCTATTCCGATTACCTGTATTAGTGTTCCATGTTATCGGATACATGTTATATGCTTGTCTCCCATTACTGATATTGTTAATCCCATTACTGGATACATGATCCCGTTACTGATATGGATATTCCCGATACTGGACTTGAGAGCTGTTGATATGCTATATGTGGACTTCCACATCTATTGATCCCGTTTCCCGTTATATTGTTCCCGTTATATTGATCCCGTTATATTATTCCCGGTTCCCGTTATATTGTTCTATGCTATCAACAGAGCTCAAGTCCTGTTATCATGTTACCTATATCATGTACTGTATTTGTTCTTGTTATATTTTATACTTGACATATAAGATAATAAAGGTAACTTGGGTTTGGGGGAGACTTGACGGTTGATTAGATCTTATCGGGTGATGTACTGGATCCATATTGTTAGTCCCACTGCAGGGGACGGTAGTGCTGCCTACCACTAGCTCCATGAGCTCCCGTTACTTGATTCGTGCTCCCCTCTTAGCGGAGGGCCCTGGTCTCAGCAGCCAGGGGTCCGTTTAAGGCCGTGATCCCGGGTATGCACGGGATACACCTACCCGATAAGAACTCCTCGACCATGGGTTTCCAATTAACATAATAAAACAGTATATACAATAGTGACGTCGGGAACACTTGTTATTTGGTTACTCTCTCGTTTGGATAATGGTACCCGTAGGCCATGTCCGGATGGGTTTGACTGGAGTGCGGGCTCCAGTATGAACTGCCAGTGGTATGGGACACTGGAAGAGAGTAATTAAAATAGCAGGCGGTACTGATTGCTACTATTGTATAAATCACATGACATGCCTGGTACATATATGCTATCTTGTTATTGTTCATGCTACTCTATCTGATATCCTGATACCTGTATACTTGTTACTTTACCTGGCATATGTTATACTTTCTGTGATGGCATACGGCGCATGTTCTGTATTGTATATATGATGCTTTCTGTATAGCAGACATCATTACTGTATATACACCACACCGTATAGTGATTACATTGCATAGGACCACCTGCATGATCATATTGCATATGCCCACCTGCATGTTCATTTACATCACTACCATGTTCATTTATATCACGTCACCATTTATTCGATAAACTGGACACGACTATAGACATGACCCGATGATAACCGGCTAGGTAATGATGGTAATAAAAGATGACATGTTTCTATATTTGCACTGCTTTCATGTTTATCTAGTTCTACTGTTTATATATTCTTATTATATGATATCACTAGTCCAACCTCATGTATTATATATTAGTATCGTGCTTGTATTACTATTGTATATATTATTGCCTCCTTCATTTTACCACTCACTAGGTCGCTTTCTGACGACCCTGGGTTTGCGTCTCCAGATTGGAGAACGGCGTACCGTAGTATCCGAGAGTACCTTGGAGTCACATCAGAGATTCCTCATCGGGACTATTCCTAGGTATCTTAGTAATTTATTTTCGTTATCTTATTTGTCCTTATTTTTCATATCTGTTATGATTTCATATCTGTTATGATCGCTGACCTCTTTCTGCAGGTATTCTTATACTTATTTCATGCTGGAACTTAGTTATTGATGGAGGTTATTTACTGCACTGAGGCTTAGCGTACGTACGTAGGGTTTTCCGCCTTGCGTATGTACGTCGCCATAACGTCCCCGTATCCTTGGGATATGGGCGTTACATAGTGGTATCAGAGCTTAGGTTCACACCTGGTGTGGGTAACCACCTGGGTCAATCCTTGAGTTCTTACCAACAGTACAATCAGGTTCAGATTAATTGATCTGTATCTGAATTCGGGGATTCCAGCAACGAGTACAAGAATACCATGACCTTGACAATTCATTCCGTGACTCGTTTGTATTCCTTCCTTCCTTTCTGTTGCCCCCCAGAACATCCGATTTCCTTCTCGCTTTCCTTGCATTGACTTGCTTCCAGTCAGTTAGGATGAGTTCACTACCATACTGTTCCATCCCGAGTTCCTTCTAGATATCAGAGTGCGCAGCGGAAGGGTCGTGGACCCGTAACATTTCGACTTTGGGGTTGGAAAGATTTTTCTCACACCTGAACGGAAATTGCGAGGACGCAATTTTTGTAAGGTGGGGAGAAATGTAACCCCCTGCTTCCCGGTGTACGTATCACCGTATCGGTACGCGATACGACGTACAAAAATTGATTTGACCTCTGTAGTAGCCCGATTGAACTGATTTCAATTTTAAAAAATTCTTTTCTAATATTTTAGAATTTTTAGAATTTTCTGGAATTTTTCTGGATTATTTTGGAAAATCTCCGTAGTCGTGTCGACCAATACCGATAACCAGCCTTCCGATTTTTATTTCACAAACAGAGCAGAATTTTTAGAATCTGCTTTCTCCAGGTGTTTTAGAATCATAAGATCTACGTTCGGGTATTTTCGGAGATTTTTCTCAATTTATCGAAAATACAGCCAAACCGGTGTCGCCCGTATCGGCGAGACACTCCGGGATTATAATTGGCAAACCGGATAGAATTTTTGGAAACCGTCTTCATATTACGTCTCCAAATAATATTTCCTATTTTTTGTAATTTTTAGGCAGTGTTCGGGATTGGTCAAATTTTAGGCTAATATAATAATAATGAAATAATTATTTTTTTATCTTTCTTTTCTTTCTTTTCTTCTCCTTTCTTCTCCATTTCTCTGGAGAATGCCACCACCGCCTTACTGTTCCCCCCTCCTTTTAAATCCTCTCTCCTCCCTTTCTTCCCTCTATTCTCCTCTCTTCGTCTCCTTCTCTCTCTCTCTCTCTACATCTCAATCTCTCTCACTATCCCTCTCTCTCTCTGTGTGTCGACCCCAACAAGGGGGCTGATCGTCGCCGCGGCTAGGAAGGCCGCAGGTCGGCCAGCGCCGCCGGCGCTGGCTGGCGGTCGCAGCCGGGCGCCAGGGCTGGCGTGGTTGCGCAGCCGGCGTCACAGGGCAGCCCAGCTGCCCTGTTTCCATTTGTTTTTCCCTTTTCTCTCTTTTCTTTTTCTCTCTCTCTCTCTCTACCTCACTCTCTCTCTCCACCGCCGGAGCCGGGACCATCGCCGGCGGCCGGAGCCGCCGCCGGCGACCAGTCAGCGCCGCCGGCCAGCAGAGCTGGCCGGCCGGCCGCGCAGGAGGAGGGAGCAGCAGCTGCTGCTGCTGCTGTTGTTGTTGTTTATTGGGTTTGGGTAAAACCCAAACCCAATAAACCCTCTTCTAGGTAAAAGGGTAAACCCCCCTTAACCCGCTAACCCATTTCATTAAGTTACGGTTTTGGGTAGCGAATCCAGACCCGACCCGTTATGAGCCCAAACCCGCACCAAACCCGTTAAAGGTACGTTTACAGAAAACCCCCTGGTATTTTTCAGTATTTGCATTTAATATTTTATTTACATAATTAACCTTATTTGATCTGATTTAGTATTCGGGCGATATCTGGAGCATCCGGACTCCGATTCGGGCGATTCTGGATCCTTTGCGATCGTGGGGAAGAGAGCTACCTCTCTATGTCTAGTTAGTGAGTGTTTTTCTTTTATAAATTATATTCTATCATGTTTAGTGATAGTAATTGATATATCGTAATTATGGCTAAAAGACGGTAATAATTAATTATTAACTGGTACTTGTTGGATTCCCATTGTAATAAGTGATTCCTGTAATATGATTAGTTATTTCCTGAGGTAATATAATATAGGGAGACAATTATAGTAACAAGAAATACTGACATAGACTAATCAAACACGGTCATCATACCGGCACAACCACGGACACACAGGCCACTGTATTACCATCTTCAGGAACACTATTATGTCATATATTGGATCACAGTTAGAGAACGATAGTCACATGTATACTGATCCACGATACTCGGTAACACTACACTGTTACTAGACATGCATGCTAGATACCGTTATTTCATGCACTGGTATCATCTTTACACAGCTACGGTAGTTCACTAGCCATGATATACTATGCTACATGGACCACTGTTATGACACAGATAAATTACATAGATTATTGCTACATATTTATGATTACCACATTTCATATTATTATTCTCATCATGCTATGAATTCTCGGCATATCACTGTTACACATGCATGTATGATTTCTTTATTCTTGTCATATGGATCCCTATTCCGATTACCTGTATTAGTGTTCCATGTTATCGGATACATGTTATATGCTTGTCTCCCATTACTGATATTGTTAATCCCGTTACTGGATACATGATCCCGTTACTGATATGGATATTCTCGATACTGGACTTGAGAGCTGTTGATATGCTATATGTGGACTTCCACATCTATTGATCCCGTTTCCCGTTATATTGTTCCCGTTATATTGATCCCGTTATATTATTCCCGATTCCCGTTATATTGTTCTATGCTATCAACAGAGCTCAAGTCCTATTATCATGTTACCTATATCATGTACTGTATTTGTTCTTATTATATTTTATACTTGACATATAAGATAATAAAGGTAACTTGGGTTTGGGGGAGACTTGACGGTTGATTAGATCTTATCGGGTGATGTACTGGATCCACATTGTTAGTCCCACTGCAGGGGACGGTAGTGCTGCCTACCACTAGCTCCATGAGCTCCCGTTACTTGATTCGTGCTCCCCTCTTAGCGGAGGGCCCTGGTCTCAGCAGCCAGGGGTCCGTTTAAGGCCGTGATCCCGGTATGCACGGGATACACCTACCCGATAAGAACTCCTCGACCATGGGTTTCCAATTAACATAATAAAACAGTATATACAATAGTGACGTCGGGAACACTTGTTATTTGGTTACTCTCTCGTTTGGATAATGGTACCCGTAGGCCATGTCCGGATGGGTTCGACTGGAGTGCGGGCTCCAGTATGAACTGCCAGTGGTATGGGACACTGGAAGAGAGTAATTAAAATAGCAGGCGGTACTGATTGCTACTATTGTATAAATCACATGACATGCCTGGTACATATATGCTATCTTGTTATTGTTCATGCTACTCTATCTGATATCCTGATACCTGTATACTTGTTACTTTACCTGGCATATGTTATACTTTCTGTGATGGCATACGACGCATGTTCTGTATTGTATATATGATGCTTTCTGTATAGCAGACATCATTACTGTATATACACCACACCGTATAGTGATTACATTGCATAGGCCCACCTGCATGATCATATTGCATATGCCCACCTGCATATTCATTTACATCACTAACATGTTCATTTATATCACGTCACCATTTATTCGATAAACTGGACACGACTATAGACATGACCCGATGATAACCGGCTAGGTAATGATGGTAATAAAAGATGACATGTTTCTATATTTGCACTGCTTTCATGTTTATCTAGTTCTACTGTTTATATATTCTTATTATATGATATCACTAGTCCAACCTCATGTATTATATATTAGTATCGTGCTTGTATTACTATTGTATATATTATTGCCTCCTTCATTTTATCACTCACTAGGTCGCTTTCTGACGACCCTGAGTTTGCGTGCCCAGATTGGAGATCCGCGTACCGTAGTATCCGAGAGTACCTTGGAGTCACATCAGAGATTCCTCATCGGGACTATTCCTAGGTATCTTAGTAATTTATATTCGTTATCTTATTTGTCCTTATTTTTCATATCTGTTATGATTTCATATCTGTTATGATCGCTGACCTCTTTCTGCAGGTATTCTTATACTTATTTCATGCTGGAACTTAGTTATTGATGGAGGTTATTTACTGTACTGAGGCTTAGCGTACGTACGTAGGGTTTTCCGCCTTGCGTATGTACGTCGCCATAACGTCCCCGTATCCTTGGGATATGGGCATTACACCCACTCTGGTCGTTATCCGGCCAAGGACCGGTAAGTCTTGATCATTCAACGACTTCACTAATTTTAGAGAATTCATCTCCCTTAATTCAGCTTTAGCGGCTGCTTCAGGGATTAGCTTCCCTTGTTCTCCATTTAACTGATCTGCGGAGAAGGATTTCGACATAGCTTCCCCAATGAAGCTATCATCTTGACTTGATCACAAAAAGATCATTGCATGTTAAGTCCGCTGCGCAGGCAGAACTTGGGACCTGGTATCTTCAAGGTTGAGCCAGTCTTGCCATATAGGTGAGGCTAAGACTGTGTCCCATAGGATCAGTCTGGCTTCGCCATATAGGCGAGGCTAGGACTTGGCGTTTGCTGAGCTAGCCCATCATCACTGTGCAAGCGAGGCTTATCCTCTGCTCCAATCGAAATCGGATTGCTTCGCCCCAAAGAATTCGGCTTTAGCGCTTTTGCAGTATTTTTGTGTTTAACTGCTAACTTGCTCTAATTTGCATTGCAGTGAGCTATGTTCGCCGATCTTGTGTCTTGATGAAAGAGACCGAAAAGTTGCCTTATGCTTCCCCAGTTGAAGCTTTACTTTTAAGCAGGAGGAACAACTTGGGGCAGCCGATGTGTGTCCCAGAGGCTATTGGCAGCCTCTTATCCGAGATGATTCGTTCTGAGGTAAGGCTGGTAGCCGCTTATCTGAGATGATCGACTTCGGGAAGGCGGATGTCACACCTGTGAGATCACTGACATCACTGCCAATTCCCATTATAGGTGATCTATCGTGTTGGCGGTGATAAGTTCATTGCCAACTTTCAACTTTGGTGATCCAGCTTCCTGGTGGCAAAATGCACCATTTTTGTGGAGAATTATGGCCGTGTCCTCGTGGCACAACTGGTTACGGCTTTGTGCAGGAGGAAGGCCTTTCGTGTCCAGTTGGTCTGGTCTGGAAGCAGATAAAACTACTTGTATGTCTTTTGCGCAAATGATCTTGCTGAGCAACTGAATCTGTTGTATGAAACAAATTCTTGATGTAATATCAATGTACCTTTGCTCTTAAATCAATGAAAGTTTATCTTCTGCTCATCTGATTTTTGTCTGTCTTCATTGAGAATTTGGCCATAACGGGGCTGAACTTCGTGCGGAGTTAAGGACAAGGTTCTTTTTGAATGAGCTTCGCACGATGCTGGCATATCGGCGAACTATGCCCATAGTGGGCTAAGGCGACCCTTTTGGCGAAGTTCTTGATGAACTTGTGTGAAGTCCGCACTTTGATTCATTTGGTGAAGTTAAGCCTTAGTGGCCGAATCAGCGCTTCTCAGGAAGGCGCTTTAGGCGGCGTTTCAAATTAATTTAAAACGACAGCCTGTACTGTTTTCGAGGCGTTGTTTCAGGCGCTGATTGGCCTATAAAAGCCCAATCGGGCTGAGAGAGAGTCATCACTTCTCTTTGAATTTTCCAGAGCATTTGACTCTTCTTCTTCTTCCTTCTTCTTCAAGAATTCAAGAACTTCCACAATTCTTTAATGGCGCCCAAGAGACGAGCGGGAAAAGAGATCGCAACCTCTGCAACGGAGGGTCCTTCTCCTCCTCCGGTCATCGAACGACCAATCGCAGATAGGGAACTTTCCCTTTTGATTAGAGACTGTCGTCTCTCCTTTAAGACCGATTCCTGGCTGTTCTTGGATAAATCCAACATGAGAACAATCATGGTCTCGTGATTTTAGGGAGTCCCATTCCCTGATTTTACCTTGATTTCTTGATCGGGAATCCTAGAACTGAAGAGTTCTTCCTCAAGCTTCCAAGCGAAGTTAACCTTTAGGCGGTTCACATCCTGTTGAATGACAGGATGCGAAGCTGTCCTTTGATATTTGATAGAAAAGGACCGTAATGCCCTTCTGATGAAGTTATCTTTCAAGGTTTTGTCACATCCTGTTGTTCGAAGCTAAGCTTCCAAAGCGAAGCTAACACTTGGATGTTTTTCTGCATCCTGTCCCCGTGTGGGATGCGGAGTTACACTGTAGCTGCGAAGCTAAGCTTCGGAACGAAGCTATCATTTAGGCCAATCCTTACTCAGAGGGCGAGGCTATGCCTTGTCAAATTTTGCGTTCTGATTTTAGCCCTCTTTCGGCTGATGAACTAATCATAGTTTCTCTTTGTTCCTGCAGTACACTACACTCCTGGTCCTTCAAACAACCTGTTCGGGACGACCATGGGACCGGATGGCAATATCAGCTTGCAATTTCAAGGGCAGGCTTCTCTGTTCAGTGAGCGAAGCTCCATCGTTCAGGACACGCTCATTCATAGTGGTAATCAATATACCACGAGGAGTATCCTGATCACAGCTCCTCTTGAAGATATTGACCGTCGAGTTTATAGGAAGCCCGATTTCATGTTCAGGGATGCCGCACCAGACCCTGACCACCAACTACATGCAGGGGAAGGGCAGTGGATTTTCCAGTTGGATGGCGAGAGGTTCTACCTTCCGTCCAACAAACACCATTTTTCTTTATCTTCCTTCCAGTGCGTGATGCAGGCTCGGAAGATGTCGTGGGAAGTGAGCCGGAGTGCTGACTCCGTTCACATAGGAAAATTGATGCTTCAATCTCCTGGTTATGCAAGAGCGGGGCCTCCTCATTGCATAATGGGCCTGCATCCTGGGAATGTGTCGCGAGACATCCCAGTGGGAGAAAATCCTGCGGTGGCGTTGACCTTTGGTAACCAATTCTGTAAGATCACCTAGAGGGGGGGTGAATAGGTGATGGCTAATCTAATGGTCACTTATGGACAAATAATGCGGAATTAAAACTAAGTTGACCAAATTAAACTTCTTTTAATAAAACACTTATGTATAACACAAGAGTGTTGCCGAATTCCCCTTGCGAGGCTCTGGACAAACTCCTCTAGATTCCCCTTGAATGGGTTGAGGTGCCGCGTTGGCTCTCTTGGTTGAATACTAGTGTTAACAACAATCCCAAGCAAGTATGTATATCAATTATGAGCACAAGGGAATATATCATGCATATATAAGATGAACACAATAATTGAATGCAAGATATAAAATAGAGACAAAAAGAGAAAGAGAGCAAGAGTGAGCAATCGCAAACACAAAGGGTTTGTTTCGAGGTTCGAGCACACTTGCTCTACATCCCCGCCTTCGACACACGAAGGATTTCCACTATGTAAGATCCCACCGGATCTCTCCTCGGTGCCGCAACACCTACAAGCTCTCGGACTCCAAAGTCCCTTACACACGCAAGTCCACCGACTCGCCGAGGCCGCACCTCAAACCACCAAGAGTTCACAACCGAACTCTAACCACCAACGAGCACACTTGCCCGTCTCCTCAAATACAAAGGAAATCTCTTTGGTGATCTAACACTTGATCACCAATTACAAACTCACTACAACACTCTCCCTATAGGATAGATATACAATGGAAGCTCAAGTGTAGTGTGAGAAAAAACAAGGAAAGAAGGCTTTGATGGAAAACTCAAGAAATCACAATAAATACTCTCTTGATAAAATCCCTTTTGATAGGAAATATTGGCACTCTATTTTGTGGAGAAAACTTCTGAAATCACTTGGAAAAACTGGCTCAAGAAGTCCTCAAAATCTTGGCTTCAAACAATGACAAAACCCCCTTTTATAGAGGCCAGAAAAATCTGACCGTTGGGCTCTGTCAGAGCTTCCGGTCGACCGGTCCGGTCGACCGGCAACGGTCAAAAATCCGACCGTTGCAGCCTCCGGTCGACCGGCCCGGTCGACCGCGCAACTGGAGAAGAGAGTTAACTCTCTGTCGGTCGACCGGCCCGGTCGACCGATAATTCCCGAGAGCAAAGCTCTCTGAAGCGGTCGACCGGCCCGGTCGACCGTTCTCCAGTGCATACTGGCGTGCACGTCGTGCACGTCCGGTCGACCGACCCGGTCGACCGGCCTCTGTCAGTTCTGAAAAAATCAGAACTGGCAGAACCAGAAAATAGGGATTAAGGATTGGTCTTGTGGCTTAATAAAATCCCAGAAATTCACAGTAAATCCAGAAAAATAGTTTCAATCAAAATAAAAACTGTTTTTCTAAAAATATGTTTTTCTAAAACTTGTTTTTCCATAACTTCACAAAATACAAAAACAAGATATTTTGAACTTATAAAGCAAAGTGTGTATGGATATGATCCACCACACAATCAAGATGAAATATCTAGTTTTTGACATAAAGCACTAAACTTGTTTTGGTTAAAGGATATGTATATAAGAAATTACCAAAACCCAAAGTAGATATTTTGTCATAAGGAAAATCTCATCAAATAAAAAAACAAGATATACTTTTAAAGCATAGTGTGTATGGATATGATCCACTACACAAATAAGATGAATATCTAGTTTTTGACATAAGGCTCTAAACTTGGTTTTGAAAGATATGTATGTAGGTAACATCAAAAACCAAGACATGTATTTTGTCCAATGAAAAATCTTTTACCAAAAAGAAAGAGTCTTTTCTAACTAAAAATTCTTTTATGAAAAGACAATTAAATCTCAAGAGTGTGTGTGTGATATGACTTGAGCAATCCACCAATCTATTCTATCCTTTACATTTTAACTAAAACAAATAAAAATCTTATACCTAGACACAAGTCTTCATCCTCTTGAAGTCTTCACTTGAAGGCTTCTCATCTTCTTGACTTGGTCCAAATGCAATCCACCGAGCTCATCTCTAGATGTGGTCTTGATGCATAGGCTCGTGAATCGACCGGTGCTAGCTTCCAACTTGACATTTTATCCTTTGTTGAAGCTCCACACCTACTAAGATCTTGATAAGGAATCTGTCACTAATTAAACAAGATCATTAGCAAATATAACTACATGAGTTGATCATCATCAAAACTAGAGTGATAGGCCTTTGGGCCAACAATCTCCCCCTTTTTGATGATGACAAAACTCATGGAGTTATATATGCATGGATTAAAGTAAAGCTTCAAAGAAGCTCCCCCTTAACTCATGCATACAAAATAAATAATAAATATGATCATGAAGCACATGAATATGGATGCAAATATGGAGATGCAACAAGCATAAATCAAAATCTTTTTACTCCTATTTGCATAAATCAAAACACATATGCATAAATACAAATCTTAATTCCCTTAAGTAAGAAGGACAAATACTTCTCCCCCTTAAGCAAGGAAATCATGCATATATATCAAAACAAAAACACAAATACTTCTCCCCCTTTTTGTCAATCATCAACAAAGGGTTCAAAGTAAAATCAAACCAACAAATTTTCTCCCCCTTTATGTCAAAAATAAAGAAGTCAAGGAGGGGCAATACAAATCAAAAATTTTGAATTTTTCTCATCAAAACAAAATCATTAATTCTATTTTATCAAAACAAATTTTGAATTTTCTCTTTGATATCAAATAAAAAATATTGATACCATTTTAACAACACATGAAGAATTCGAACTAGTTAAATGAGAGTGTTTAACAACTAGTACGAAATCCTTCTATCAAGGAATAAATCTAAGGATTTTCATGAAATAGCAATGAGACACAAAACACTCAAACACTCTAATCTATAAAGTCCAAATAGTTTCAAAAGAAGTGAGTGTACTAATGTTATGTGAAACATGGCATCATGAAAATGGCAATAAGGTACAATATTCCTTAGAAAATCATAAACATCAAAATCATCTCACATTTTTTTATTAAATCATTGAAAACAAAATCTATATGTCAAGATATATGTATGTTTTGACAATACATGAAATATACATACATATCTCTTAAACTCAAGTGAGTCTATATGAATGGATTTGCATTGAAGGCAAAAGACTTAAGAGTTATACATGTATATTTTAAGGTTTGGCAAAATACACATATACATGAAATAAAAGGCACATGATCATAAATCAAATCTAAAAGGTGAACATAAGTTTAAATATGTATGAATCATCAACACTAAGCAATACAAGTACATTTCAAGGGTTCAAATAAGCATTTAAGCACACTTACTAATAGATCTTTTGAGGCCCATGATATGTTCAAGTATAAATCCTAGTGTTGACAAAAACTAACATATAAACTAATATTCAAATCATGAAGCATTAATTTTAAGAAAAATAGAATCATGTGACAATCTCAAAAACTATTTGAAGAATACATAACTAGTATAAATTGTTTTTGAAAACTAGTTAAAGATCCTTCAAATATGTCAAATCATATGTTTTTCATGAATGAGACTAAGTACATAAAAATCCAAGCACTCATAGTCCATAAAGCTCATAAATATATTTTTGAATAAAAGATGAGTGTTCAAAGGTTATGTAAATAGTATTTTCATGAAAGTTGTCATTGAAGTTCAAATCACATAGAAATCATTGTTATCAAATCAACACAAAATCATTTTTATTAAAAACTACAATCTTCATGGTATATGTATGAATTATACAATCTAACAATACACATACATATCCCAAAATTGTAAAAGAGTCTATCAAATATTTGCATGAAAGCTAGAGACTCACGGGTATACATGTATATTTATTAGATTTGAATTAAACACACATATACATGAGGTAAGATCAAGGATAGGCGTAACAAGTATAAATGACCGAATCATCAAAACTAGCCTATACACATGCATATAGTGGATACAAATGAGCATGAAGTTCAAATATATATGAGTCAATTGTAGTTCACTATTCATATATGTATAAATGTAAGTTTTGACACATTCTACATTTAAGCATGTAAATACCACATGAAGCACATAAAATCTTAAAACATGAACATGCTATGAATGATATTATGAAAATAAAAGCATGTACATAAATAAAATAGGAGTTTAGAAATTGTTACCAACTCCAAAGCTCCTAGCATGGTGGTTGATCCACCAAAGCTCCTTGATAGCGATGCAACCCAAAAGTATATCCATCATGTCCAAGTGCATCCACTACCAAGGTACCATCCCTCTCACGTTTTGAGAGAGCCCTCACCTACATCACAAGCAAAAGGTGGGGGTTTTGGTACCCATATTTTCTTGGGTCCTATGGGGTTAGTCTTGTAAGGAACCCAAGCATTTTTATTTTTATCAAAAATACGAACATTTAACCTTTCATAACAAAATTTTCTTAGATGGCCTTTGCGGCCACAATGTGTACATGTGTACACCTTAGCATACTTATGAGTGGGAGTGTGAGCATGATGTGCATCATAAGCATGAGAATGTGCATGAGTATGAGGAACTTGTTTCTTTTGAAACAAGGATTCCAATCTAGTATGATTGAATGCACATGAGCTCAAATTAGAGCTCAAATTATCAATTTTATTTTTCAAATTTTAATCTCATTTTGATCAATGTGAGCATGAGAAGCATGATGAGATATATGATCATTTTTCTTTTTCTTTTGTGAAACAAAATCTTTTTCTTTTTCACAAATTTTTCTTTTCAAAGATTTATTTTCTTGAAAAACAACTTCCTTTTGTTTTTCCACCAAATCAACCTTATTTTTCAAAATCATATTTCCTTCACATAAAACATTCAATTTAGACATTAAGGAAATATTCTCATTTTTCAAATCTTTATTCTCTTTTTCTAAGCATGCCATTTTATTTTCTAATGAATCTTTTTCATTAAGCATGGCATCAAAATCCTTTTTCAAAATGTTATTTTCTTTTTCTAAACATGCAATGTTAGATTTAAATGAATCTTGTTCTATATGCATGCAAGCAATGTCCTTTTTCAAATTTTTATTTTCCTTTTTAATCATGTCATATTTCTCAAGAATTGTTTGGCAAAATGAAGTGAGCTCATCATATGACATGTCCTCATCATCGGATTCGGAGTTTACCTCAAGGGGGTTATCCCCTTGGACCATATAGCATACGTTGGAGATGTCACTTCCAACGTCCGAATCGCTCCCCGCATAGTATAGATCTTTCTCGCCAAGGGAGATGAGGGTGTTCCATACTACAAAAGCCGATTCAATGTTAGAAACCCTAGATAAATAGTCATCATTTAGGGTACATTTAAGAGCATGAAGGGCTTTAGCATTAGCCTCAATATTCTTACCATCTATACAATATGCATTATTAGTAGTGGCAAGATAGACATGAGTTCCTAAGGCCTTGAGGTACAATGACATCTTAACCTTCCAAGTTTGGATGTTAAGAGTGTCAAAGGTGGGTGGAGACATGAAGTCCATTGTGTGTGTACAAATCTTGTGATTAGCCTAAAAGAGGATCTTTAACTCTAGGTTGTTAGACCTAATATCAAGAGCACTTGGCTCTGATACCAATTGTAAGATCACCTAGAGGGGGGGTGAATAGGTGATGGCTAATCTAATGGTCACTTATGGACAAATAATGCGGAATTAAAACTAAGTTGACCAAATTAAACTTCTTTTAATAAAACACTTATGTATAACACAAGAGTGTTGCCGAATTCCCCTTGCGAGGCTCTGGACAAACTCCTCTAGATTCCCCTTGAATGGGTTGAGGTGCCGCGTTGGCTCTCTTGGTTGAATACTAGTGTTAACAACAATCCCAAGCAAGTATGTATATCAATTATGAGCACAAGGGAATATATCATGCATATATAAGATGAACACAATAATTGAATGCAAGATATAAAATAGAGACAAAAAGAGAAAGAGAGCAAGAGTGAGCAATCGCAAACACAAAGGGTTTGTTTCGAGGTTCGAGCACACTTGCTCTACATCCCCGCCTTCGACACACGAAGGATTTCCACTATGTAAGATCCCACCGGATCTCTCCTCGGTGCCGCAACACCTACAAGCTCTCGGACTCCAAAGTCCCTTACACACGCAAGTCCACCGACTCGCCGAGGCCGCACCTCAAACCACCAAGAGTTCACAACCGAACTCTAACCACCAACGAGCACACTTGCCCGTCTCCTCAAATACAAAGGAAATCTCTTTGGTGATCTAACACTTGATCACCAATTACAAACTCACTACAACACTCTCCCTATAGGATAGATATACAATGGAAGCTCAAGTGTAGTGTGAGAAAAAACAAGGAAAGAAGGCTTTGATGGAAAACTCAAGAAATCACAATAAATACTCTCTTGATAAAATCCCTTTTGATAGGAAATATTGGCACTCTATTTTGTGGAGAAAACTTCTGAAATCACTTGGAAAAACTGGCTCAAGAAGTCCTCAAAATCTTGGCTTCAAACAATGACAAAACCCCCTTTTATAGAGGCCAGAAAAATCTGACCGTTGGGCTCTGTCAGAGCTTCCGGTCGACCGGTCCGGTCGACCGGCAACGGTCAAAAATCCGACCGTTGCAGCCTCCGGTCGACCGGCCCGGTCGACCGCGCAACTGGAGAAGAGAGTTAACTCTCTGTCGGTCGACCGGCCCGGTCGACCGATAATTCCCGAGAGCAAAGCTCTCTGAAGCGGTCGACCGGCCCGGTCGACCGTTCTCCAGTGCATACTGGCGTGCACGTCGTGCACGTCCGGTCGACCGACCCGGTCGACCGGCCTCTGTCAGTTCTAAAAAAATCAGAACTGGCAGAACCAGAAAATAGGGATTAAGGATTGGTCTTGTGGCTTAATAAAATCCCAGAAATTCACAGTAAATCCAGAAAAATAGTTTCAATCAAAATAAAAACTGTTTTTCTAAAAATATGTTTTTCTAAAACTTGTTTTTCCATAACTTCACAAATACAAAAACAAGATATTTTGAACTTATAAAGCAAAGTGTGTATGGATATGATCCACCACACAATCAAGATGAAATATCTAGTTTTTGACATAAAGCACTAAACTTGTTTTGGTTAAAGGATATGTATATAAGAAATTACCAAAACCCAAAGTAGATATTTTGTCATAAGGAAAATCTCATCAAATAAAAAACAAGATATACTTTTAAAGCATAGTGTGTATGGATATGATCCACTACACAAATAAGATGAATATCTAATTTTTGACATAAGGCTCTAAACTTGGTTTTGAAAGATATGTATGTAGGTAACATCAAAAACCAAGACATGTATTTTGTCCAATGAAAAATCTTTTACCAAAAAGAAAGAGTCTTTTCTAACTAAAAATTCTTTTATGAAAAGACAATTAAATCTCAAGAGTGTGTGTGTGATATGACTTGAGCAATCTACCAATCTATTCTATCCTTTACATTTTAACTAAAACAAATAAAAATCTTATACCTAGACACAAGTCTTCATCCTCTTGAAGTCTTCACTTGAAGGCTTCTCATCTTCTTGACTTGGTCCAAATGCAATCCACCGAGCTCATCTCTAGATGTGGTCTTGATGCATAGGCTCGTGAATCGACCGGTGCTAGCTTCCAACTTGACATTTTATCCTTTGTTGAAGCTCCACACCTACTAAGATCTTGATAAGGAATCTGTCACTAATTAAACAAGATCATTAGCAAATATAACTACATGAGTTGATCATCATCAAAACTAGAGTGATAGGCCTTTGGGCCAACAAATTCTTCAAGGTCAATGGGAACTACCCGGCTACTGACTTCAGGACTCTAGGCTGGATTCACCCTCCGAAGGCATGGTGGAGGGATTTAACTGTATACATCCTCGCTCATTTCGAGGAGGATTTGGAGGGGCTAAACCTCTATGAGGCCGTCAGGGCGACCTGTTACGGCATTGAGATGAATGTGGCGTGCTTCTACGCCATCTTTGAATTGTATTGCCCAGCTTCGGGGACTTTCTTCACCCCTGTCAGTGAGTTGGGTATGGCCTTGCATGAGATGTGGGAAGTTTCTGCTCTGCCTTTTGGATCTCTTCCCTATGAAGAATACTTCCCGTGCGAGGCAGAATTGGCTCTTCTGGAGAAGCAGGAGCCTGCCTTGTTCGAGACCTACCGGGAGTTAATGTGCCACTTGTACATTTGCTCCAGTATGCATGGGGGCAATAAGGGAATCTCCTGTAGCTTGAAAAGCTGGGGAGACTATTTGTTCCCAGATATGGAGAATGCTCCTGAGGCAGCACATTGCGGAGTTGCTGATGAAGACATCTTTGACCGGATGCAAAAGCACTCCCAAGGGGATCGAGTTGTGAAGGAAGACGATGGTCCCTATGAGCAGGGTGATGTTCTTCGAAGCTTCCATCATCAGGCTCGCAGGCCGATGTCCCGGAAGGCACTTCTGGCTGGTTTCCTAACAGTCTGGCTGAAGAGATGCGTGGTGCCGTCTTCTTCGGGTGACATCGCTCATCCAAATGTTTTGCTGCCCGCTGTTCGTTTGGTTCATGGTCGTCCTCTGGGACTTCTCTCGGCCATGGTGTGCTGTATCCAGAGAGGCCTTCGTGCATTGACGGAGGCTTTTTTGCAGGCCACCAACGACGAAGCGTGGAAAGGGGACCATTTCGCCCCGCGACGGACCTAACCCCAGAATAGGTCTGCCGTATACTTACTTGATGGCGTGGTTCGCCTTGCATTGTCCTTCTCTAATCGAAGCTGGAGAGGATCCCCCGCAAGATGTTCGAATGGCGCTCCTCCGCCGATTCGAAGGATGCTCGTGGCAGAAGAAATACGTGGCTGAGGCCCGTAAATTAGTACGTCGCTATGACGTCTATAGTCTCTTCCGCTGTTTTCCCCCGTATTCGGGGTGCAGGCTATGGGGAAGAGTTCAAAGATGCGGGGAGGGGCATTCGTCCCTGAGCCGGGGAATTTTTGAGTGGCTGGTCAGCATCCGGCCCTCGCATTTATTGTATAGAAGCGGGGACACCTGCTACCTGGAGCCCTATGTTCCAAGTCGGTTTGCCCGTCAGTTTGGGTATGACCAACTGTACGTGGGCAATCCGAATCTCAATTTGGCTTTCATTGGGAGCCTTATTGATGGGGCCCGTGCTTGGCGATTCTTTATCGCAGGCGGTACCGGGGCGCGGCTGCGTACGCCGTTAAAGAATCCCAATCTCCTAATGACCCTGTGCTTTTGCCAGTGGTACGTCACTTCCAACTCCACACCTCTTGGGTTCAATGCTAACAGCTCTGGTGTGAAGTTAATTTCTCAGCGGCTGAGACGGAAGGCTTCTGATAAAAGGGAAGGCAAAATGGTTCGCACTCCAGGTATAGAGGAGTTTGTTGCTGTGGAAGACAGCGAGGCCTCAGATGCCGAGAGTCCTCGCTTCGAGGTGGGAGCGGGGGCTGAGACTCCTGCAACTGGCTCTGGCGTGATGGGGACGGCTTCCTCTCACTATATAGAAGAAGTGGAGGAAGAGGATTCCGAAGTCCACTTCAAAAGAAAGCGGGCAGGTAGCTCTCGTAGGAAATCATTGGCGAAGAAGCCCCACCACCAAGCTCCAACGATTGTCGTAGAGGGTCATCCCTCTACAGCGATTCCTCCTGCTGCCCCATTAGCGGCTGGACCGTCGGTTGCTGAACCGACTAGCAGTGAATTCGGTCCGGGTCTGAGTAAGATTAACCCTGTCCATATAATACGCCTTTTTGTGTGTTTCCATTGACTCATTATCAATCCTTCTTGATTGTAGGAGCTGAGGCAGCTGGAGAGCAAGGGAACATTATGATCTCCTATTCAGTTATGGAGCTGAAGCTGGTTCTTTTGCCCGTCCGGAAGAGTCCGGAGGTGATGTGGCCGACATTGGTCCCTCGGGCGCTGGGACTTCTAAAGGAAGTCCTGAGGCATCGAGCTCTATCGGGTGGTCCACAGGATACTCGGCAAGCGAAAGCGAGCCGGCTATTCGTGCTGATTCTGCCAAAATTTTCCGATGGAGCCCCTGGAGACTGATGTGGCTGACGAGATGTTTGAGGCGACATCATCCTTTGGTATTGTCCTAACCTCTTGGCTTCTTCTGCATGTAGTGTCCCGACTAACCGTAGTCTTGTTACAGGTGTTCGACCTCAAGATGCATCAGCTTCAAGAGAGCCAGAAGATTTCCCTGAAGGGTCAGGGGTGACATGAGTGCTTCGACCGCGGCTGATGTTGCTGTGCTGGATGCGCTGTATGGCGACCTGCCTTCTTATCGGCCCAAGTCAGCCGAAGGACCAGAGGCTGAAGGGGGAGCAGTTCCGGAGGTGTCCTCACTCCCAACTATATCAACGAGTGAGGCGCCGACAATTTTACCAAGTGCGGAGCTGAGGGTGATTACAAGCCCTACTTCCCCAACTCTGGTAGTTGAGCCTGCTGTTCAGGAGATGGTTGTCAGCCCTACCTCAACAGTGGCTAGCGCACTGATTTCCATGAAGACTCCGCAGAAATCACTGACAATCTGTCCTGCTGTTGATGTTCCTATCGCCCCTTCCACAATAGTGACGACCAGGCCGGTGGATTTCTCTGAGGTTACCTCTCTACCAGAAGTGGCTGAGGTTGAGAACGACTATATAGGTGACCTCGTCGATAACTTATATAAAGGCTTAGGGCGGACTATCGACCAAGTTTTGAAGGGCTCGACTATGCCGTTCTCAAAGTTAAAGGTGGTCCTCTCCCGTGGCATCGAAAGTATTCGGGATTTCGAGGGGTATCATCAGGCTACTGCTTTGGAACTCCTGGTGGATGAATTTGAGAAGGATGTAGAGGAATGGCGCCGTCTCCGCTGTTCGGACCTGGAGTCTTTAGTTGATGAGCGGTTCGCGCGTCTTGTCGCTCAAAAGCACGAGGCCCGGCTTGCCGCTCAAGAGGCTGCTAAGGCTATCTCTTCTGACTTGAAATCCTTAGAAACAAGGCAGGCAGAGATCGAAAGTGCAATTGACGCCTCCACCAGTGCTCATTGACGCCTCCACCAGTGCTCTTCTTGACGCTGAAGACAAGATTGGGAAGGCTGAGGAAATGATCAGGAAAGCCAATCTTATTTTATCCAAGGCTAAACTGGTGCGTCTTGAAGAAACTGCGCGGCTTGAGCAGCTTCAGGCTCAAATGAAGAGCTCTCACAGCAGGGATCGTCACAGAGGGCAACTTTGGCGGAGGTTGAAGCTCGTCTGACCCAGGCAATGGATTTCAATGAGGCCGAGCTGAGGTCGCAAGCGCTTGCCCAGGCTGCTGATGACAGGAGGACGAGGCTGGACTCCCTTGGAGAGCGGCTCAGATCTTACAGTGTGCGCCTGTAGCTCCATGTATTTTATCCTTTTGGAATAAATGCAATTCTTTTTTTTTTTTGTCGAATCTCCAATCTTATTCTTCTTTCTGAATTGCGGTTCTAAATTGTATTGCAATTTCTTGAGAACATAGTTCTTGTTGGGTTGGATGATGAGACTTGGCTATCTGTCAGTTCAGAGGTCGCGATGACATAACTGGTTGAGACGCCACCAAGCCCGAAACTGGTCCTTGTCGGATCGAGAGATGAGACCTGTCTTTTGTAAATGTCAACAGGGCTCGGAATTGAGACTTAGCTGTCTGCTGGTTCAGAGGTCGCAATGACATAACTGATTGAGACGCCACCAAGCTTCAAAAATTGGTGATACTTGTCTTTTGTAAATGTCAACAAGTATCGAGACCTGTCTTTTGTAAATGTCAACAGGGCTCAAGGTTGAGACTTGTCTTTTGTAAATGTCAACAAGCTCAAAATTGAGACTTGGCTGTCTGCTGGTTCAGAGGTCGCAATGACATAACCGAATGAGACGCCACCAAGCTTCAAGGGTGGTGATACCCGTTTTTTGTAAATGTCAACGAGTATCAAGACCTGTCTTTTGTAAATGTCAACAGGGCTCGGAATTGAGACTTAGCTGTCTGCTGGTTCAGAGGTCGCAATGACATAACCGATTGAGACGCCACCAAGCTCCAAAAATTGGTGATACTTGTCTTTTGTAAATGTCAATAAGTATCGAGACCTGTCTTTTGTAAATGTCAACAGGGCTCAAGGTTGAGACTTAGCTGTCTGCTGGTTCAGAGGTCCCAATGACATAACCGATTGAGACGCCACCAAGCTTCAAAAGGTGGTGATACCCGTCTTTTGTAAATGTCACGAGTATCGAGACCTGTCTTTTGTAAATGTCAACAGGGCTCAGAATTGAGACTTGTCTTTTGTAAATGTCAACAAGCTCAAAATTGAGACTCGGCTGTCTGCTGGTTCAGAGGTCGCAATGACATAACCGTTTGAGACGCCACCAAGCTCAAAAATTGGTGATACTTATCTTTTGTAAATGTCAATAAGTATCGAGACCTGTCTTTTGTAAATGTCAACAGGGCTCAAGGTTGGAATGGAGTCTCGTCTTCACGGGGAGAAACGAGGGAATCACTGTCATAGGTTTAATGTTAACGTAACAGCGAAATGTATATGAGGACTTACCATTCTATGGATGAGAATTGGTAAGTGATTTTGGAGGTCTCGTTCTCACGGGGAGAAACGAGGGAATCACTGTCATAGGTTTAATGTTAACGTAACAGTGAAATGTATATGTGGTATTACCATTCTGTGGATGAGAATTGGTAAGTGATTTTGGAGAGGGAATCAAATGAGAACTGGTCCTTAGGATTTTTAGCAAACCCCCAGCTGTCAACGGGTTTGATATGCCTTTACCAACTACCGTTTGAGTTGGGCTAGCCATGCTATTCCCCTCAGCATGATGAGTTGTCGAGGATTTATATTGGACTTAAAAGCCAACATTTTCCTCTGTCCTTAATCGTTAAGGATATTGGATTATCTGGTTAATATATGCATAACCTTGATTCTCCTTCGGGACAACCAGTATACGGCCAGGTTCCTACTGGTTTATGTTGCGTGATCTCGCTTGGAGGAAGAGAAAGGCTCTCTTTGTGTGTACTTTGGACACGAAGATCTTGATCAGATGTGTAGTGTTAACTTGATCATGAGAAGGATCCTTGATTAAGGATAATACTTCTTTAAGAACTTGCCATTGATCGGCATCATGAGTAGGTCGCCATCTGAAGTCATAAGGCGGTATGCTCCGTTTGAATAGACTGTTTCTATCAAAAACGGCCCTTCCCATTTTGGCTGAAATTTGCCTTTGGTCTTGTGCGTCATAATCATCGGTCGTCTGACGGCTAAAACCAGGTCTCCTTTCTGGAAGACTCTCTGTTTGACCTTCTTATTGAAGGCTTTTGAAATTCGAGCTTGATACAGCTCGATATGCTGCTGAGCTTGTAGCCGCTTCTCATCTAAGACTTCGAGCTCTTGAAGACGCAATCGATCATTGTCTTCTGATGTGATTTTAGTGGTCAGAGCTACTCGCAATGACGGCATCTGAATTTTTAATGGGATGACTGCTTCGCACCCATATACCAGGGAAAAAGGCGTATTGCCTGTCGGTGTCCGAACTGTGGTTCGGTAGGCCCAAAGACATTCACCAAGCTTGTCGTTCCAATCTCGCTTATTCGAGAAAACGAACTTCTTGAGTAGCTTGATGATCGTTATGTTTGTTTTCCATTATGTTTGCAAAGGGGGAAAACTTACAAATAAAAGTTTAAGGAGCTAAATTACAAGTATTCTCAAAAGATTACAAGTAGATCTCCTCAGAGATTCTGGGAAATGTGCCGATAGGAGTCTGGTCAGCGCGCGACCACTTTGTCCCTTTGACGATGCGAGCGATAAGATTCCCTTCTCGCCTGGTTCCGGGAATCAGAGAATAGAGGATTGGTAGAACCCTCTTGCTACTTCTCAAAACCGCCTTCTGTGAGGAATTCCTTCTCGCCTGGTTCCGGAGATTCCTTGAAGAAAGAGGTTGCTAGGGTATCACCACCCTGAAAAGAGAAGTATTTCTCTTGGAAGGTCTCTGAATTAGAGAACGAACGATGCGTTATGAAGAAGTCTCTGCTTGTGCGATCCTCTCTTGTGCGATTCTCTTGTGCGATCTCTTGTGCGATCCTCTCTCCCTTGTGCCCCTGACGGGCTATTTATAAGGAGAGCAAGGGTATAATCGTCCCCTTGAAGATATGGAAACAGATTGAACCGAATCTGTTTGAATCTGGAAAGTAACCTTGCTGAGAGGCTAGGATAGCTTCTGCGGAGCTAGAATTGGCAGGTCGGTTGATCTGTTTTGATCCTTTCCATATCGCTGGGAGATTCTCCTTGATCCTCTTACTCGTTTCAAGAGAGTCAAGAGATAGCGGCAATCACCTGCCGTATTTGAATCCTGATTGGATTAGATTTGATTGAATCCAATCTCATCAGGAGATTTGATTGGTCAAAGGTTGACCGTAGCAGGCTGATAGCGGAGCTGCCCGCTTTAAAGCTCATAGCAGAGCTAGAGGCAATCTTTGGCGAGGTCCGAAAAGAGGCTTTTCGGTGAAGCTGTCAGTTAGCTTCCTGGCGAAGTTGGATGATGCTAGCCTCTCAATCGAGGCTATCTCCTTGGGCTAATGTAATGCTAAATGCTAACATCTTTAGACCTGCTGAGGTCTGTTTAGAAACAATCCGGGTTCACTGTTCTGCTTGCTGGATCAGTAGAGTCCAAGCCGCTTCCTTGTCCCTTGGAGGTGGGTGAAAACTGGTCTTCAGCTCGTCTTGTCCCTGTCTTTTGTAAATGTCAACAAGTTTAGACATCGTTCGGACCAATGAGAATCTTGTCTTTTTTAAGTGTCAACAAGACCCCCTTCAAAGTTTTCGAGAGTCTGCAATAGCTCAGACTCCGAAATACTTTGAACTGCTGTGATGGTGGTATGGAGTATGATGGTTGAGTTCAGCTTCGCTTCCAATCCTGCTTTGGGATAGACTCGCCGAAGAATTGCACAGGTTCGCAAGTAGCTTCGCGTCGGGGTAGCTCCGCATCTGGGCTTCTAAGAAATAAGTTCGCTTTGGAACTCCTGTTGCCTTTTCAAAGCCAACTGCCGTGGGGCGGTTACGAGGAGGATCATTCCTTCTTTCGCTCCAATCGGGGAGATGTTCTCCGATTTGCACGTTTCCAAGGGAGATATTCCCTTTCTTCAAGGCGCCATAATGCCTTTCATGAGGGAGACGTTTTCTCCCTTTGCACGGTTCCAAGGGAAAACCGTCCCTTCCATCAAGGCGCAATAAATGCCTTGAATGCGCTCGTGCTTCCACGCTTGGGGTGAGAGTGCTCAGGCCATGGGGCCTATAAATAGGACACTTGAGGTCCTCTGAAGAGAAATGTTTTGCCTTTCTTCTCTCTCTTGGTTGTGAGAGATACTCAGATCTCTGAATTAGTGGGAAAGCCCACTCTGGTTATCTAACCGGCCAAGGACCAGTAAGTCTCGATCGTTCAACGACTTCACCGATTTTAGGGAATTCATCTCCCTTGGTTTAGCTTTGACAGCTGCTTTAGGGATTGGCTTCTCTTGCTCTTCATCTTGCACTTGGCTGATCTGCAGAGAAGAATTTCAGCACAGCTTTCTGTGAAGCTATCATCTTGATTTGATCAGAGAAAGATCACTGCATGTTAAGTCCGCTACACCGGCAGAACTTAGGACTTGGTCTCTTCAAAGGTTGAGCCAGTCTTGCCATATTGGTGAGTGTTGAGACTGTTCCTCACAAGATCAGTCTGACTTTGCCATAGAGGTGAGGCTAGGACTTGGCGTTTGCTGAGCCAGCCCATAGTTGCTGCGCAGGCGGGGCTTATCCTCTGCTTTGACTGAAGTCGGATCACTTTGCCGCTGAAGAATCTGACTTAATATTTTTGCAGCTCTTTCTGTGCTTGGCTGCTAACTTGCTCTAATTTGCCTTGCAGTGATCTATGCTTGCCAGTCTGGTAACTTGATGGAAGAAACCATGAAATTTCCTTATGCTTCCCCGGTTGAAGCTTCACTTTTAAGCAGGAGGAACAATTCGGGGCAGCGGATGCGCGTCCCAGGGGCTGTTGGCAGCCTCTTATACGAGATGATTCGTTCTGAGGTGAGGCTGGTAGCCGCTTTGTCGGAGATGATCCGCTTCGGGGTAGTGGGCGTCACCTGTGAGATCACTGACATCATTGCCGACTTTCACTTTGGTGGCCTTTGGGGGCGATCCACTTCAGGAAAGTGGGCATCGCGCCTGTTAGATCACTGGTACCACTGCCGATTCCCATTATACGTGATCTATCGTGTTGGCGGCGATAGGTTTTTATTGCCAGGCTTCAACAAAAAATGGCATGGCAAGATCTGCCATTTTGTGGAGAAAAATGACCGTGTTCTTGTGGCGCCACTGACTACGGCCCTATGCAGGAGGAAGGCCCTTCCTGTCCCGTTGGTCTGGCCTGGGAGCAGATAAAACCGCTTGTATGCGAATGACCTTGTTAGGCAAATTGGTGTGTTATATGAAACACAACTTTAATGTAATATCAAATGTACCCTTGCTTTTGAATCAATGAAAGTTCATCGTCTGATCATCTGACTTTTGCTTACTTTCACTGAGAGTTTGGCCATGCTGGGCTAAACTGTGTGCGGAGCTAAGGACATAGTCCTTCCTTCGAATGGTCTTCGCGAGACTGGTGTGTACCGCGAGCAGCACGCTTTTTAGAGGGCTAAGGTAGGCTTTTCATCGAAGCCCTTGAAGGATTGTGCGAAGTCCGCACTTTTGCACTAGTGCGAAGTTAACTCTTAGTAGAGTTGAACCGGCGCTTCTCGGGAAGGCGCTTCGGGCGCTGTTTCGAATTAATTCGAACGGCGGCATGGGCCTTTTTTCGAGGCCTCGTTTCAGGCGCTGATTGGCCTATAAAAGCCAGATTGGGCTGAATATGGAAAGGTCTTCCTTTTTTTCAGAGAACTTTCTATCTCTTCCTCTTCTTCTTCTCTTTCATTCAGAGATCTTCGAGGACTCTAGCAACTCTTCAATGGCGCCCAAAAGACGAGCGGGTAAGGAAGCAGCGACTTCTGCAGCGGAGGGCGTTCCTCCTCCGGTCATCGAGCGACCTGTCGTTGGTAAGAGACTCTTCTTAGAGATGGTGGTCTTGCTCCTTTGGAGTCGATATTTAACCATTAGGACGATCGAGTATGATCTGTCCTTATCAGGAAACTCGTTTCCCTTCAACTTCCCTATTTTGCTTGCACCAGGGAGTTAAGAACTGAACAGTTCTTCTTTGGGCTTTCGCACGAAGCCATTACTTGGGCCGTCTCCGTACTGTTTGAGGAAAAGGACTTGAATAAGTCCTCTCAGTCATGATGACTTTTGACCATAATGCCCTTTTGATGACATCAGCCCTCAGGGCTATACCACTTCCTGCTTATGCAAAGTTGGTGCTTCGGATTTCTTCCTGCGAAGATGCAGTTTCATCCACGAGATCATGCTTCATCGAAGCTATCGCCTTGCTGGCTTTTCTCGCTGAGCGAGGCTATGCCTTAGTGAATTTTTATGCTTTTGCATCCACTTGATTGTGAACTAATCATAGCTTACTTCTGTTTTTGCAGTACATCACGCCTCCGGCCTCCAGAACAGTCTGTTCGGTCTAGCCAGTCGAGCAGGCGGAAGCATCAGCTTGCAGTTCTATGGGCAGGCTTCGTTGTTCAGTGAGCCGAGCTCCCTTGTACGGGATACGCTCATCCAGGAGGGTCGTCCGCAGGCCATGCGGAGCATCTTGACTACGGCTCCACTTGAAGATCTCGACCGTCAGGCTTACAGAAAGCCTGACTTCATGTTCGGGGATGCTGCTCCTGATCCAGATCGCCAGCTGCAGGCCGGTGAAGGTCAGTGGATCTTCCAGTTGGACGGCGAGAGATTCTATCTCCCGTCCTCTAAGCGGCATTTTGCTTTGTCTTCCTTTGCGAGCGCGACTCAGGCTCGGAAGATGGCGTGGGGCGTGAGTCTAAACGCCGAGTCTGTAAGTGTCGGGAGGTTGACATTCCAGTCCGGTTACTCGAGGGCGGGCCATCCTCGTAGCATAATGGGGCTATACCCTGGGAAGGTATCGCGGGACCTTCCAGTAGGAGAGACCCAGCTGCGGCGCCGACCTTTGGCACTCAGTTCTGCGAAGTTGACGGGAATTACCCCGCCACCGATTTCAGGACTCCCGTTGGGTCCACCCTCCTAGGTCGTGGTGGGCGGAGTTGACCAACTATATCCTCACTCATTTTGAGGGGGATTTAGAGAGGTTAAACCTCCATGAGGCCGTCAGGGCGACCTGCTACGGCATTGAGATGAAGGTGGCGTGCTTCTACGCCATCCTTGAGTTGTATTGCCCGGCCTCGGGGACTTTCTTCACCCCAGTTGGTGAGTTGGGCATGGCTCTGCACGAGATGCGGGAGATCTCTGCTTTGCCCTTCGGGTCTCTTCCATACGAAGAGTACTTTCCCTGTGAGGCGGAGTTGGCTATTCTGGAGAAGCAGGAGCCAGCTCTGCTCGAGACATATTGGGAGTTGATGTGCCACTTGCATATCTGTTCCAGTATCCATACTGGTGGCAAGGGTAGCTCGAAGAGCTGGGGGAACTACTTGTTCCCGGATATGACCAGTGCGCCTGAGGCAGCTCATTGCGGAGTTGTTGAAGAAGACATCTTGGTAAGGATGGAGGTGCATGCTGAAAAGGACATCGTCGTGGCAGAAGATGATGGTCCTTTCGGGAAGGGTGATGTTCTTCGGAGCTTTCACCATCAGGCCCGTCGGCCTATGTCTCGCAAGGCGTTGCTGGCCGCTTCTTAACCATCTGGTTAAAGAAATGTGTCGTGCCTTCTTCTTCGGGTGACACCGTCCACCCGACTGTGCTGCTGCCTGCCGTCCGCTTGGTTCATGGCCACCGTCTGGGTCTTCTCCCGGCCATGGTGTGTTGTATTCAGAGGGGCCTTTGTGCACTGACGAGGCTTTCTGCAGGCCAATGGCGTCAAGGCGAGGGAAGGGTGCCGTCCTGCCTTGTGATGGACCCAATCCTAGGGTAGGTTTACCGTACACCTACTTGATGGCGTGGTTCGCCTTGCACTGCCCCAGTTTGATTGGAGCTGGGGAAGACCCTCCGCAGGGTGTTCAAACGGCGCTTCTCCTCGTCGCTTTGAAGGCCGTTCGTGGCAGAAAACTTATGTGGCCGAGGCCCGTAAGTTGGTGCGTCGTTATGACGCTTATAGCCTGTTCCGTTGTTTTCCTCGCCTGCGAGGTGCAGGATACAATGAGGAATTCCATGATGTGGAGTCAGGTCGGTCTCCCATGAGTCGGGGTGTTTTCGAGTGGCTGGTCTGTATCCGGCCCTCGCATTTGCTGTACAGGAGTGGGATGCCTGCTACCTGGAGCCCTACGTCCCGAGCCGATTTGCCCGCCAATTTGGGTATGATCAGTTGTATGTGGGCAACCCCAATCCGGACCTGGCTTTCATGGGGAGCCTCATTGATGGAGCTCGTGGTTGGCGGTTCTTTACCGCGAATGACACTGGAGCGCGGCTGCGCACGCCGCTGAGGGATCCCGGCCTTTGGACGACCCTGTGTTTCTGCCAATGGTATGCGGCTTCGAACTCCATGCCTGCTGGTTTAATGCCAACCGTTCGGGTGTGAAGTTAATTTCTCATCGGATGAGGCAGAAGGCTTCTGATAAGATGGAGGGCAAACGAGTCCGTGTTCCTGGCATAGAGGAGTTCATCGCTGTAGATGACAGCGGGCTTCTGATGCGGGAAGCCCTTATTTCGAGGCAGAGACAAGGGCTGATGCCCACGAAACTGATATTCGTGAAGCCGGGTCTGGTGTAGTGGGGACAGCTCCCTCACAACATGTGGAGGAAGTGGAAGAAGAGGACTCTGATGTCCACTTCAAAAGGAAGCGTGGAGTGGATCCCGTAAGAAGTCGTCGGCGAAGAGGCCCCGTCGCCATGCTCCTACAATTGTGGTAGATGGCGAACCCTCTACTCGCCTTCCTTTTGCTGCTCCATTAGTGGCTGAGCCGTCGGTTGCTGAACCGACTACTGGTAAGATTGGCCTCGTCTAATATGCCTTCAGCGCACTTTGAATAACTCATCATTTGCTTTTTGTTGCAGGAGTTGAGGCAATTGGAGAGCAAGGGGACCAGTATGATCCTCTATTCGCTTATGGAACTGCAGCTGGTTCCTTTGCTCGCTCGGAGGAGTGTGGAGGTGATGTGGCCGACATTGGTCCGTCGGGCGCTGGGACTTCTAAAGGAAGTCCTATGGCATCCAGCTCTACCGGGTGCTCTGCGGAGGAATCGGCGAGCAGGCCGGCTATCCGCGTTGATTCTGGCAAGAACTTCGCGATGGAACCGCTAGAGACTGATGAGGCTGACGAAGTAACATCAGCCTTTGGTAAAATGACGACCTTTTGATCTCCTCTTGTTTACTGCATCCGCTTTTTTGACCATGGCTTTGTTGCAGGTGTTCGGCCTCAAGATGCGTCGGCATTGAAGGAGCCGGAGACTTCCCCTGGAAGATCAGAGGGTAGGTTGAGTGCTTCGTCCGCGGCGGATGTTGCCATGTTGGACGCGCTGTATGGCGACCTCCCCTCTTATCAGCCCATGAGAACTGAGAGGTCGGGGGTTGTGGAGACGGCAGTCCCACAGATGCCTTTACTCCCGAGTGAGATGCCGGCGAGTATGGAGTTGAGGGTGATCACCAGCCCTGCCTCCCCAACTCAGGTGGTTGAGCCTGTTGCTCGAGAGGTGGTTGCCAGTCCTACCTCCGCGGTGGCTGGCGTGCTGGTGTCGCTGAGGACTCCGCCGAGGTCACCTTTGGCTTGCCCTGCTGCTGTCGACGTTCCCGCTTCTTCTTCTGCGGCGGTGTCGACTGGGTTGGTAGATTGCTCCGAGGTTGTCTCAAGGGTTGATGAAGCTGAGAATGATTTCATCGGTAATCTGGTCGACAGCTTCTATAACAGTTTGGAGCAGACTATCGGTCTAGTCTTGAAGGGTTCGCCTGTGCCATTCTCGAAGCTGAAGATGGTCCTCTCCCGTGGCATTGAGTGTATCCGGGACTTTGAGGGGTACCATCAAGCTACTGCTCTAGAACTCCTGGTAGATGACCTTGAGAAGGACGTGGAGGAATGGCGCCGCCTCTATAGTTCAGACGCAGCGTCTTTGGCTGATGAACGGCTCTCACATCTTGTCGCGCAAAGGCGCGAAGATCGACTTGCCTGCTCAAGAGGCCGCTGAGGCTATCTCCTCTGACTTGAAGTCCTTGGAGACAGAGCGAGTAGAGGTTGGGTGTAACGCCCCGATCCGGAGGGTACGGAGACGTTACTGCGACGTATATACGAAGGTCGAAATACCCTAACGTACATACGCTAAGCATCAATACAGGCAGGAATTAGAGTGCGGAAGCACAGTGGTAATATACAATCCAGCAATAATAACAACAGTACAGTTATCACAAGGCATGATATAATAATCTGAAGAATATATGATCACTGAGAAGCACAAAAGCAGGACGTACAATATGAAATACTGGAAAGTACTCACTAGTGGCAAGATGAAAATCTCGCGAGCCAATCAAGAAAAGGCGGGAAGGAAGAGGGTCCAGATAGGTAACTGCTAACCCACGCTCCCGCTGCGCACTCTGATCAGGTACAGCAAGGCTATGGTCCAGACTCCATGATCTGGACATGAGAATCCAGGGTTGTTAGCAACCCCAGCGAGTACAAAGAATGAAGCCAGATGGCGTGCATAACAGGCACGTGTACATGATCAAGTGATGTGGTCCAGGCATGCAGGTATAGGAAATGACAAGTATTATAATGAAAATGACAGTAAATCCGAGATCAAGTAAATACATGTATATCAGTAAATCTGAATCAGAAAACATGCATGGAAATGGTATAGAGAGCATAGGTGCACATAATCATGCGATAAAATATGGCAAATGTGATAAATACGCGATAAATATAAGTATGGACAATTCTAGTTGTATAAGCTCGGATAATGGATTCATGGAGTGATACGTCAAGGGATAATCCAAACAAGAAAACCCTTATCTATATACCACATATCCGATGTCACCATCATCTGAATTTATACAACTTGAGTTGCCCTCAGAGTAACAGAACTAAGGTGTGTCAGTAATAATCCTTGTACCACATATATCATGTCATAATGCAGGGTGTCGACTCAGAACATAATACTGAAACTGGAGAATATAAAAGTATAGCATTTTAATTAATCCAGCAATAATAGTCAGTACCATCTGATATTTTAATCGCCTCCCTACCAGTGTCTCACATCACTGATAGTCCATACTAGAGTTCGTACTCTGTAGAACTTACCCGAGTCTGATATGTGAGTATCAGGACCCGGACAAAGGAGAGACCAAATATCACACGTTCCTAACATTACTACTGTTTGGTTGTTTTATGTTATTCATCCGATTCATATGCTTTTGTATGTGCTAACCGGCACACATACATCCACTTATGAATAAGACGAGTTATATTTGGAAACTGATAAATCTGATGGCTCATATTTATAGTGGGTCCCATCTCAGCTAGGGACTATGCTCAGGAGTACAGGCTACTGCTTCCGGGGACTTATCATTACGCCCCCACACGACACTTCAGATTCAGGCTACTGCTTCCGGGACTTATCATTATGCGCCCCACACGACACTTCAGAAACCATTATAAATATGACATCAACCGGTGTCCATCAGTTTCCCCCACCCAGTGAAAGTTGAGTATTTTATTATATATGTTGCCCAAAGATAATGTCCACAAGTGCATACAGTATAATCATGATTATCCAACTACAGGAGTTAACAGGAGTATAATATCAGGAGTATAATATTAGGAGTCACCCTTTTTCAGGGGTTAGGAGTACAGGAGCTCAGGAGATACAGGAGTACAGGAGATACAGGAGTGCCAGATGTCTGGTCACATAATAATCATGATATGCCAGGTAATACAGGTGCCAGGTGTCATGTATATCATGACAATACCGTGTTATATATCAGGTGGCAAGTATAGCATGTCAAATAACGGTGTAACATATCATGTGTCAAATATAGCATGGCAAGTACCAATATCCGGTGTCATATGTCAAATATAACATGGCAAGTACTGGTCTCAAGTATCATATATCAAATATAGCATGGCTAGTACCGGTGTCATATATCATGTATCAAGTGTAACATGCCAAGTGCCGGTGTAAATACTGAGTACTAGTGTAAATACCGAGTGCCGGTGTCAGATTTCACGGGTCAAGTGTAGCATGGTAAACATCGGTGTCAAATATAGCATGGTAATAACGGAACCAAATATAGCATGACAATTATCGGAATTAAATATAGCATGACAATTATGGGAATTAAATATGGCATGGCAATTATCAGAATTAAATATGGCATGGCAATTATCAGAATTAAATATAACAAGGCAATTATTTACTAAAAATTATAATAGCAAGTATTAGGCATATTAAGTATCCACATGTCAATATCATGTTGCAAATACCAAGGTAATTATTTTAATTTAGTAAATAGCACTCGCCTGAAACCGGGACGAAAATACCGGTTAAAGTCCAGAAAATCGGCGACCCGCACGAGAATCCACTAGCCCGCTATTATATATATTAAAATATATATTTATAAATATTTATAAAATTATTAGAGAGGGAATGAGAGAGGAGAGAGATTGTAGGAAAAAGAGAGAAAATATGGTGTATTTGGAATAAAATTGGGATTTAAAGGAGAGGGGTATTGATGTAAATAGAGGAAGTATTTTTAGAAAGAGGGTGGGGGTATTTTTGGAATGAGAGAGTTTGTTTTATTTAGGGATGAAAGAGAGAGAGAGAATTGAAAGAAATAAAAAAAAAAAGAAGAAAGAAAAAGAAAGAAGAAGGAGGGGGTTCGGCCCCCCACCGCCGGCGGTGGCCGGCCGGCGCGGCGGCGGCGGCGGCGGCGGCGCGCGTGCGCGAGTGGGGAGGAGGAAGGTGGAGGTGGGTTTGGTTGTTGTTGTTGTTGTTGTGGTGGTGGTGGTTTTGATGGAGGTGGAAGATGGTGGTGGTGGTGGTTGTGGTGGTTGTGGTGGTGATTGGAAGTTGTGGGGAGATAGAGGAGGTGGAGGAGGTGGTGATGGAGTAGTTGGAGTGGTGGAATTGGAGGTGGTGGGGGAGAATTTGGAGAAATTGAAGATGGATGAGGATGGTTTTTGGGAAAATTGAGGAGAATGAGGAGGAATTTGGGGGTTTTGATGTTGGTGGAGAGTTGTGGGTGGTGGGGGATGCGGTGGCGGCGGCTAGGGTGGCGCCGGAGGCGGCGTTGGTGATGGTGGAGGCGGCGTGCGTGAGGATGCGTGAGTTGGAGGTTGAAGATGAAGTGGGTTTCTCTTTTTTTTTTTTTTGGATTTTTTTTTGAATTCCCTTCAAGTGAATGAGGATGTGGTGATTTAATAGAGGATGAAGGGGAGAGATTTGATGGCTTAGGGGGATGGTGGTAGGGCTGCGCGAGCCACGGCTGTCGGGCGGCGATGGTCGTGGATAAAGCCAGTAATTAGGGAAAAAGAATTAATGATAATAATGAAAAAAGAAATAAAAGAAAGGAAATTAAAAATGTAAGAAAAAGGAAATAAAATATTTAAAAAATTTTATTATTATCTATTATATTTATTAAAATTTTTGGTAGCAAAAAGTAGAGAGTAGAGGAAGAAAAGGCCAGAAAAGAATTCGCCGGTAAAAATTATTATTTAAATAAGGCGAAAATTTGACTGTTTCAGAAACGTACCGAAAAATTCTAAAAAATAGAAAATATTATTCTAAGATACACGGTGAAATCGGATTTGAGAAATTCGATGTAGTTTTCAAATTAAAAATCCTGGAATCTTCCGGCGGTACCGGTCGACACCAAAACCGGTGGATTTTCGATAAATTCTGAAAAATCTCGAAAATGAATTTAGATAGAAAATGATATTCTAAGAAGTAAACTGAAAGCCGTTTTTGAAAAATTCAATCCCATTTGAAAACTAAAAATCCTGGAATCAGTCAGTGATACCGACCGACACCGGTTTTGGAGATTTTGCAAATAATTCTGAAAAATTCCAGAAAATCATGAAAAATCCAAAATATTGGAAAACAATGTTTAAAACTAAAATCGGTCAAATCGGATTAGCAGAAAGGCCAAATCGAGCGAAGCACTAGGTTCGGGCCCCGATTCAGACTAGACTGACTCCGTGTCCACGAATCCAAATCCAACACAAAACGATCACACTAATAATCATAAAACAAAAACGAATACAGGATAAATCAAAGAAATATGTTAGAAAAAAAATTAGAATACGTATACGTACGTACTCTAGGAACGGGGTGTTACATTCCATCCACCTTACAAAAATTTCGTCCTCGAAATTTCGATAAGGGGAAGATGAACACAGAAGGAATAGGAATGAGGATTTATACCAATCAAGATATGAGTAACTGAGGATAATTCCCACATTGGCTGAATGATAAACCCAAGACTGAGACATCTCTGCACTACTGCCATATATATTCCTCTGACGGTGTCATAATAATACTACTGACCTGACGTCTGCTCTTTCGGACTGCGAAGCAAAGCTGATAAACCCATAAAAATCCATAGTGCTGAAATCCATAATATAGAATCTCTAGAAATCCATAATATAATATAAAGTCCCGCATGGCATGAAGCTGTCCTTGACAAGGAATCTATAGTAGAATTACTGATACTGCATCACACCTTTCTCCAGAATACCGAAGATAAAGAAAACTCGGATAATACTGAGCATGAATCAAGAAGACCAATAATTAAGAACTCCTGAATACTGGGCATTGCAATCTCTGAAAGGCATAACCGAGAATATAGAATAACCATAAAGAATTCTGAATACTGACTTCTGAATGACAACCCGACTGCACAGAAACATTAAAGAATACTCAATCTCTGCAAGGTTGGCCGAATGGATCGTTCATACGGATCACGGCAATAGCTCAGATACAGCGAGAAAATCCTGTACATCGGATCCATGAAAACATACAAGGCAGAAGAAGTCCGAGGAACGGCTAGAGTGCAAAGCACTGAAGGGACAGCCACGGACAGAACCAAGCCTAGGTAAGACCATCGCGTAACACATCTCAGGCGTTAAGCATTAGGGTGTAGCGGAGCTAACGCTATACGAGGCTCGCACTTGGCGGAGCTCACGCAGCGAAGCCAGCGCGTAACACAACGCTAAATGCTAAGCACCAGGGTGTAGCGAAGCCCACACCTGGTTAGGTCCATAGGTGACTAGAACACAACCCTCGCTTGGCGAGGCTAGCGGGGTCCGTAGTCCATCAATCCATAAAAACTGCTAGAAGCTGGTGGCTCTGAGAACACGATCAAGAATCGCAATAATCGAAACGAGTCCCGAATGCTGTCTCCATAACTCTGTCTAGTAGAAGCCCTAAATCTGAAATACTGTTCCATACCGATGTTCCTCATGTAATGATACGGTCTGTCTGATTATATAAGTGATGACTATCCCACTTGCTGTGCTGATTTCCCCGTGATGTATCCACATACACTAGAATAGGATGCGAGGCCGAAGAACCATCCAATATAAGACCAGGTGATGCACCAGAGTTAAGAATACCAGAACATAATGATAGTGAACCACATCTGTCTTGCTGCTACCCTACTAGTTTATTCATATCTTGAGTTGGTATAAGAATGAAATGAATTGGAAATGGAAAAGGATGGAAGAAATTTCAAGAATCAAGGAAAGACGATCAAGAGGGAATAGATAACTTTGTACTTGCAGTTGGATTGTATAACCACGACTCATGCATTGTACCGAGGATGTGAGAGCCTAGGCTCTGATACACCCTGTAACGCCCCGATCCGGAGGTACGGAGACGTTACTGCGACGTTATACGAAGGTCGGAAATACCCTAACTTACATACGCTAAGCATCAATACAGGCAGGAATTAGAGTGCGGAAGCACAGTGGTAATATACAATCCAGCAATAATACAACAGTACAGTTATCACAAGGCATGATATAATAATCTGAAGAATATATGATCACTGAGAAGCACAAAAGCAGGACGTACAATATGAAATACTGGAAAGTACTCACGAGTGGCAAGATGAAAATCTCGCGAGCCAATCAAGAAAAGGCGGGAAGGAAGAGGGTCCAGATAGGTAACTGCTAACCCACGCTCCCGCTGCGCACATCTGATCAGGTACAGCAAGGCTATGGTCCAGACTCCATGATCTGGACATGAGAATCCAAGGTTGTTAGCAACCCCAGCGAGTACAAGAATGAAGCCAGATGGCGTGCATAACAGGCACACGTGTACATGATCAAGTGATGTGGTCCAGGCATGCAGGTACAGGAATGACAAGTAATAATGAAAATGACAGTAAATCCGAGATCAAGTAAATACATGTATATCAGTAAATCTGAATCAGAAACATGCATGGAATGGTAGAGAGCATAGGTGCACATAATCATGCGATAAAATATGGCAAATGTGATAAATACGCGATAAATATAAGTATGGACAATTCTAGTTGTATAAGCTCGGATAATGGATTCATGGAGTGATAACGTCAAGGGGATATCCAAACAAGGAAACCCTTATCTATATACCACATATCCGATGTCACCATCATCTGAATTTATACAACTTGAGTTGCCCTCAGAGTACAGAACTAAGGTGTGTCAGTAATAATCCTTTACCACATATATCATGTCATAATGCAGGGTGTCGACTCAGAACATAATACTGAAACTGGAGAATATAAAAGTATAGCATTTTAATTAATCCAGCAATAATAGTCAGTACCATCTGATATTTTAATCGCCTCCCTACCAGTGTCTCACATCACTGATAGTCCATACTAGAGTTCGCACTCTGTAGAACTTACCCGAGTCTGATATGTGAGTATCAGGACCCGGACAAAGGAGAGACCAAATATCACACGTTCCTAACATTACTACTGTTTGGTTGTTTTATGTTATTCATCCGATTCATATGCTTTTGTATGTGCTAACCGGCACACATACATCCACTTATGAATAAGACGATTTATTATTTGGAAACTGATAAATCTGATGGCTCATATTTATAGTGGGTCCCCATCTCAGCTAGGGACTATGCTCAGGAGTACAGGCTACTACTTCCGGGGACTTATCATTACGCGCCCCACACGACACTTCAGATTCAGGCTACTGCTTCCGGGGACTTATCATTATGCGCCCCACACGACACTTCAGAAACCATTATAAATATGACATCAACCGGTGTCCATCATTTTCCCCCACCCAGTGAAAGTTGAGTATATTTATTAATATTCTGCCCAAAGATAATGTCCACAAGTGCATACAGTATAATCATGATTATCCAACTACAGGAGTTAACAGGAGTATAATATCAGGAGTATAATATCAGGAGTCACCCTTTTCAGGG
>JAVJIF010023662.1:0-61078 GCA_038442645.1 Agave tequilana
CAGCTGGCTCAGGGTTGTTACAACAATCCCTTGATTTTCTCCAACTGATTGAGAGATTTTTCTTGATCCTCTCCAGCTAATTGGGGGATTTTTTTATATCTTCTCCAACTAAAAGATCATGTAATTAACTTCCTAGAATGTGATATCAATCGCATTAATCTCGTGTTGAGATTTGAATAGTCAAAAATTACCATAAGAGCCCACAGCGGAGCTAGAAAACAAGTTTACAGTGGAGCTACAAAATGTGCTTCACCCAAAGCGAAATGGTAAGCCCACAACGGAGCTAAAGATAGCTTACTGCGAAGCTAGCACTGAGTTTGCAGGAAAGCTTAAAAAAGCTCTCAATAGAGCTATGAAAAGCTTCAGGTGAAGCTAAAAAATGAGCCCACAGTGGAGCTATAGAGCTTGCTATGAAATTAGAAAAGAGCTTACAGCAAAGTTAGGTGTTTGAGCTTTCTTTAGAAGACAATGTTTGGCTCATTATCTACTTCATTGGATCAGTGGAGTTCAAATCACTGGTTTGTCCATCAGGGATGAACAGGTATTCAGCTTGTCTGCGACTTATCTTTTTGGGAGTGTCTACAAGTTAGACATCATTCAGACTGGTTGAAGTGTTGTCTGGAATTTTGTCTTTTCAGAGTGTCAACAAAACCTCCTTCAAAATTTTTGTGAATCTGTAATGGATTAGTACAGATTTTAAAACACTTAGAACCTGAAGTCTGAGACCTAAATTTTGACCATGCTTAGGTCAGGAAATCCCATTTGGTGCAAAATGTGCACTAAATTGGGTAGCCAAATTGGTCCACCCAGGAAACTCCATGTGGAGTAAGTTTCATGTGAAGCTAGATGGATAAGCTCTCAGCAGAGCTAAGATAGAGCTTCGTGCAAAGCTGACGAATTAGCTTGCAACGAAGCTAGAATAAAGCTTCATGCGAAGCTAGTGATGAGCTCGCAGCGGAGCTAAAATACAGCTTCATGCGAAGCTAATGATGAGCTTGTGGTGGACCTAAAATAAAGCTTCTGAAATCACCTAGAGGGGGGAAAATAGGTGACTAGCTAATCTAATGGTGAATTAATGCGGAATTAAACTATTTAAGCAAACTAATACTATTATGCACAACACACGAGGTATAACCTAAGAGTGTAGCCGAATTTCCCGTGAAGGGCTCTGGACTATCTCCTCATATCCTCTAATAAGAGTTGAGGTGCCGCTATGGCTCTCTAGATTGAATACGAGTGTGAGCAAATAATCCCAAGCATATAACAATTAAGCACACAATATATCAAGCATGTAAGAGATATGAGCAATAAGCATAAGCAAGATATAAACACAATGCAAGATAGAGAGAGCAATCGCAAACACAGGAGAATTGTTTGAGGTTCGAGCACCCTTGCTCTACGTCCCGCCTTTAACACTATGAAGGATTTTCACTATAAACTGATCCCACCGGATCACTCGGTGCCGCAACACCTACAAGGAGTTCACACTAGAACTCTTGGACTCTCTAGTCCCTCTCTTGTTCCCACAAGAACAAACACACCGCAAGCCCACTAGCTCGCCGAGGTCACACCTCTACAAAAGCTCTCATTAGAACTCGAAACACCGCGAACCAGCAAGTCCGCCTCCTCAAATACAAAGATGAATACTTTGGTGATCACAACACTTTGATCACCTAAAATCCTCTCACAACAAAGATCCCTATAGGATCATATAGCAATGGATAGCTCAAGTGTTTATGAAAAAAAACTTGAATGGAATTTGTGGTGAAAATACAAGAAATCACTTTTGAAAAACTCTTGATAAAACTCTCCTTTTGAATGAAAGTATTTGGCTCTAAAATAAGTGGTGATAAACACTTAGAAGTGTAGGAAAAACTATTGCAAAAACCCACTTCAAATCATATGGAAAATAGTCCATAGAAGCCCCAATTTATAGGCCATTAAAAATTAGCCGTTGGACTCCAAATCAGCAGTCTGCACTGCTATCGGTCGACCACCTGGTTGACTGCCAATGGTCAATTTTTCGACCGTTGGAAAGGTCGGTCGACCGGTCGGTCGACCGCCTTCAGGACAATGGCCCAGCGGTCGACCGGGCCATTTCAAGAGAGCAGTAGCTCTCTGGCGGTCGACCGTGCAGTCGACCGGCCCTGCCTATGCACGTTTGTGCATGTCGGTCGACCGCTCGGTGGACCGACCTCTGTCTCGGTCGACCGGTAGAAGGCCAGAAAACTGTTTTTGGAGATTTAAAACTTGTCTTTTATACTTCAATAAAATCTCATAAATTCTCTAAAAATCTATAAAAATAAGTTCAGTAATATACTTTGATATACAGACATGTTTGAGTAAAAATCAAACCATGTTACAAATATTTTGATCTATTTTTGTGTTATGAAAATTTTGGCTTAAAACAAAAACCGTATTTTTCCAAATAGATTTTTTCAAAACTTCTCCAAATACAAAAATAAGATATTTTAAACACTTTTAAAGCTTGGTGTGTATGGATATGTGATTGAGATTTTACCTGCACACAAAAATAAAGATGTTAGATTTAGAAGTAGTTGTGCAAGATTCTCAATTCTAATCCACGGTAGCAGTGGCTATGCGGGTCGTGATCCTCTGGGAGGGACTAGCGGTGGAAGCGTTTGTAAGTTATCTCTAAAAATTTTTATTATTTTAATGTTAAGTTAGAAAGAGAGAAGATGGAGAAGAAGAAGTGATATTTACAATGGAAATAAAGAAAAGAAATTGAGAATATGGTAGTGTGAGATCTAAACTAAAGAAATAAAAAAAAAGAAACTATAACACGTACAAACCTCTTCTACCTTACTTACCTTTGATCTGTTCGCGACGACTTACCCTGTCTTGGAAGGCGTGAAAGTATGGCGTATAGGATCGTCCACCTTCGCTACCTACACTATGAAAAGAAAAGACAATCTAAAGAAGGATTGTTCATCTTCATAGGCCATCAAGTGCTCTTCTTTGGCTAGGCAGTCTCGAAGCAATCAGATCTCACAGTTCACAAAACATTAGAGAGAAATAACAATAGAGAAGAAAACAAAAAAACTAAGATACACAAGAATCAACAAGAATAAAAGAACATAACATAATAAAAAAAACAAACCTCGATTCGATTTATTTAACAATGACGGAAAAGCAAAACTTACACCGATTGTCACCCTCAGTACAAGTAGATCTCCTTCCTCCATGAGAACATCATCTCCTCTCAGTTTACAAAAAAGAAAAAATAGAAATTACAAAAGAGAAAAGAAAATCTAAATTAGAAGAAGAAAACCTAAAACCCTAAATTTGGCCCTTGTGTATTTGCACTTTTGACAATTGATATTTGCACTTTTGCACTTGGGCTTGAATATGGGCTTTTGGGCTTCTTTTAGGCTTTATTTATTATTAAAATAAGAACTCAAGGCCTGCACACAATAAATCACAAATATTAATAAATGTGCAGAATTATATGAATAAATATGAAAATGTGATGGTAAATATGATGATAAAAATGCACTTTTCACTACTAATCACACCCCCACACTTATCTTTTTGCTCGTCCTCGAGTAAAAATCAAAGAGAAAAGAAAAGAAAAATTAATCTAACCTAACTCACTTTCGTAGGAATCACGGTTGCACTTAGCGTGTGCAACAAGCCGTTGAACCTCTAGGTTACCCTAGAGGACGAGTGTTGTCTCGTGAGGGTTTTCAGCGGATTACACCCATAAAATCCATAAAAAGGAAAATATTTGAAATACGTTTGAAAGGACTAAGTAATCTATAAGTTTTTAGGATTATCATTTTTATTCATTCTTAAACTTAGTCTTAATAAAGTCAATTGTTATTCATTTTAGGTAAGGATCAAAACTGAATTTTTATATAGTCTTTTTCGTTACCCTAAGTCATATGCATCCTTGTGAATTTTTACTAGGAATTCCTTAACTTGGACTCTCATGCCTCTTTATTATTTATTTATTTATATATACTTTCTTTTGATATGTATAACTCATCTAATTTTCTTTCGTGTAAGTATCAAGGCTTCTTGAGGCCCTCATACCTAACTAATTGACTATTAGATGTGTTAGTACATATATAAGTAATTTTTTCTTAATTTTCTTAGGCTTTCTAATCCACCCATGTAACGAACTTAAAGTCGATGACTCCCAAACTGGTTGGCTTTAGGGCACCAGGTGAGAAAACACCCCGCGGACTCAAATTCGAGTGAACTAGGCCCCAAAACTAAGGACTTAATTTTATTTACTCACCTTTAACCATGAATACTTATGCTTCTTGAGGCACATGTATCCAGCTTAATTAGTGATTTTCTCTCTTTTTTTAATAATTTTTTTTTATGAGGCACAAGGGTCTTTGTCTTAGAATCCTAGATATGCATTAGGTATGCAAATTTCATTAAGGTAAAAATTAAGACTAATTAGTTATTCAATTTCTCCTCCTATACCTAAAATTCAACAATTTATTTATTTTGACCAAGTTTTTAGAAATCTTAATCATGATTTTCCTAATCCTTAAAACTAACTTAGATTTCTTTCAAAAGATAAATCAAAATATTGTCCTCTTTATAATTTTTTTTTCATATTTTTTTATATTAGCAAATTTTTGTTAGTTTCTACCTATGTTAGTATGTTAGTAAGGCCCACCCCCACACTTATCTCATGCATTGTCCTCAATGTATGAATGAATGTATATATGCATGAAAAAGAACAAGGGAAGGCAGAAGTTACCTCAAGGTGGTGGTTCCGGTGGTGGTCTAATTGGTCCACGAAAGGCGGCCCAATCTACTTTTTGTGGAATTCGAGGAAACCCACCAGAAATTACTCTAATATGACCCACTACAATGTATGTATAATCATTTTTTAATAATTTGACCCCATCCAATTTTCATAATTCATAATTATTTTCAGAGTCAATTGTGTCAACCTCCTTGTCCCAAAATGGAGTATGCAAAGATGGAATTATTGACTTGGACGTGGGAAGTACGGGAACGAATACCGACTCAGGAAAGAAACTTAAATCAAGTAATGGTTCAGGAGTCGGGATAGGTTCAGGAAGTGGGTCCAAATCAATAAGTTGAAGCTCAAGTCCACAATAATCTTCCCACAATGGAATGTGACTCAATATTAGTGATTCAAGTTCAGGAATGATAGGTGTGGGAACCAAAACTGACTCTAAAATATTACCTAAGTCGGGTAACAAAACAGGAGTCAACAATGATTCGGGAATTTGAACTTGATCACAGATTTGAGAATCTAGGTCACATATCTCATTGGGTTCAATTTCATAAAATGAGAACTTGCCAATTTATCCATGGGACTTTCAAAATTACAAAATTGGTCAAGTTCAATATGATCATCAAAAATGGGTGATTCAATTTCATGATGAATTGGAACAGGATCCAATGTTGACTCGAGAAAAGTAAAATCAGGTGGAGACACCGGAGTCATTATTGAATCAGCAAGTAGAATTGAATCACCAAGTGGGAGATCATGATCATATTCATGCTCAAGTTCTATTTCAGGAAAGGAAAAACTTGCCAAGTTATCAAAATTTGAAGTTTCGGCAAGTTCACATGGTGGCACTGAATTAGAATCTTGTTGTCCAAAGCAACTTGGTTCGTTGGCTCTAACAGAATGGTTAACCATATCAGAAATGGCCGAACGGTGAGAACGTAAAGATTGAACCATCAAATCTATATCACGATCACGGGCTAATCTAGCCTGAGTCATGGCTGCAAGCATCCTTTCATAGTTGATAGATGCATCATGTTGTGATTGGACTTGAAAGGATGAAGTGTAACGTGATGAAGTTGTGAGTCGGTGGACTCACGCATAATCATGTCTGCGATTGATGGTAATTGTTGCTTGGACTCATGCATACTTATCATTTCCCCGATAGATGGTATTCTATTCTGAATGGGTGGATCAGAGTATGACTCTTGGGAATATTGTGGACAAGGTGGAGACGGAGGACAAGTCGGTTGAAAATTGGACTCGGGGGAAACGAAACCCCATGAACTCTGTGAAGAGTTGAAAGTATGAAAATTATGGTCATAAGATGGGGGGTATGGGTTATATTCATTCGGATAAGACCATTCCGGCACACTAGGTTGGTCAAAGTTGTGATATGCCGGGTTGGTAATATCAGAAAAATAGTTAGGTGTGTAATATGGATTAAAATTGGAAAAATTGTTATTATATGCCATATCACACCAACACAACAAAGAAAAAGAAAACAAACAAATAAAAAAGAAAACAATTCTAACCTAAGTTAGGGTAGACCTATGACCTAAACGACTCCTAACTAGTTAGACTGTCCACAGGAGGTAGGGTGCAGACTTTGACCACAAGTTAATCAGCCAGGTCAGGGCAAGAGTGGTGGGAGGTTTTCCGTCAAAGACGTTCCTTAATTAAATAACCACCAATCTTCGGGTTTTCGGCCCTCAATCCCCTTCCTAGACACTGATTTGGCAAGAGTCAACTTCCAACATCGTTCCCCCTTAGGATAATCTCCTAATTGAGTCCGAGAAGTCCCTAGGGCCAACGTCTAGTCAATTTTTAATTAGGGTTAGGGTTGTGAGTGCTTGGAATATGATTTTTGGGCCAAGGAAGGGTGATTAAATCCCCACCTTATCTTGTTATCGGTTAGTGCCCTTAAGATAATTTTGTGCAAGTGTACAAGATATGTAAATAAGATTCACTCAAAGCATGAAAATCAACCAAGAGATGAGTCCTATTCTACATGCAATGCGAACGTACCTTGCTCCAGCACTCTTCAACAGTAAAATAAAGGAATTGAAAAGACACGTGCCTAATATGCAAACGTCTAATCAATTTTTATCTTTAACAACAAGTATTTTACTGTTGATTAATTAGCAGTAAGCAGGGTTATCACAGAATAAATTTTAACAGAGAAGTACACAGATATTGCCAGTTTCAGAAACTTGCAAAAATTTCAGTCAGTAGTCCTCTGCTATTGCCGCGGATCCGCGGCTATTACCGCGTTTGAGCGGCAAAGTAGCAGGCTTTGCTGCTCTGCCTTCGAGGGCAGAGGCACAGAGTTGCTATATGTCCACTTCTTCTGTTGTTTTCTGTTCTCCAAACCTGCAAACAGAAAGAATAAAAGAATTAGTTAAAAAAAATTTTATTTTTAGAGAAAAACTTACCGTCCCTCCCCGGCAACAGCGCCAAAATTTTGATTGAGATTTTACCTGCACACAAAAATAAAGTTGTTAGATTTAGAAGTAGTTGTGTAAGGTTCTCAATTCTAATCCGCGGTAGCAGTGGCTATGCGGGTCGTGATCCTCTGGGAGGGACTAGCGATGGAATCGTTTGTAAGTTATCTCTAAAAATTTTTATTATTTTAATGTTAAGTTAGAAAGAGAGAAGATGGAGAAGAAGAAGTGATATTTACAATGAAAATAAAGAAAAGAAATTGAGAATATGGTAGTGTGAGATCTAAACTAAAGAAATAAAAAGAAAGAAACTATAACACGTACAAACCTCTTCTACCTTGCTTACCTTTGATCTGTTCGCGACGACTTACCCTGTCTTGGAAGGCGTGCAAGTATGGCGTATAGGATCGTCCACCTTCGCTACCTACACTATGAAAAGAAAAGACAATCTAAAGAAGGATTGTTCATCTCCATAGGCCATCAAGTGCTCTTCTTTGACTAGGCAGTCTCAAAGCAATCAGATCTCACAGTTCACAAAACATTAGAGAGAAATAACAATAGAAGAAAACAAAAAACTAAGATACACAAGAATCAACAAGAATAAAAGAACATAACATAATAAAAAAAAAAACCTCGATTCGATTTATTTAACAATGGCGGAAAAGCAAAACTTACACCGATTGTCACCCTCAGTACAGTAGATCTCCTTCCTCCATGAGAACATCATCTCCTCTCAGTTTACAAAAAAGAAAAAATAGAAATTACAAAAGAGAAAAGAAAATCTAAACTAGAAGAAGAAAACCTAAAACCCTAAATTTGGCTCTTGTGTATTTGCACTTTTGACAACTGATATTTGCACTTTTGCACTTGAGCTTGAATATGGGCTTTTGGGTTTCTTTTAAGCTTTATTTATTATTAAAATAAGAACTCAAGGCCTGCACACAATAAATCACAAAATATTAATAAATGTGCAGAATTATATGAATAAATATGAAAATGTGATGGTAAATATGATGATAAAAATGCACTTTTCACTACCAATCAATATGATCCACTACACATATATGATGAAATATCTATGTTTTTGATAATAAGCTCTAAAATGGTTTTGGTTAAAACACAAGTATATATGAAACTCCAAAAAACAAACCGGTATTTTTCCAAAGTGAAAATCCTTTTATGAAAACACATTTAAATCTTTAGTGTGTGTGTGTGTGTATGTACTTGAGCAATCTACCAACTATTCTATCTTTTACATTTTAACTAAAAACAAAGTCTTAACAAAACAAGTCTAGACACAAGTCTCTCTTGAAGGTCTTCACTTGAAGGTGGTCTTCTTCTTCTTGACTTGGTCCAAACCATGATCCAATTGAGTTAGACTCCTCTTGAGTACTTGATGTGGTCTTGATGCACAAGCACTTGATTAACATGTGCTACCTCCAAAATTTGACTTTAAATCCTTCGTTGAAGCTAAACACCAACTAAGATCTTGATCACAAATCTAAGACTAATTAAACACAAAATCATTAATACTATAACTACATGAGTTAATCATCATCAAAATTAGAGTGATGGGCCTTTTGCCAACAGCTTCATGCGAAGCTGAAGATGGCGTATGAGCGAAGCTAAAATGGCTTTGTTGTGGGGTTTTTACCCTTAAATTGTCGTTTTAAATTAATTTGAAGTGACAGCTATACACTCCTTATGAAGAGGCGAAGCTAGAGACACTTAATGTTTATAAAAGCCAACTTTGGCTAAATTTTTAGAGAAGTTATCTTCTCTTTCGATCTATCAAGAATTTTCAGAGGATCGCCTCTTTTCGTCTTCTTCATTCAGATCTTCCAAGTTCTCTTTGCAAACTTCAATGCCTCCTAAGGGGCGTCCAGAGAAAGAGGTTGCTACCTCCACAGTGACGGCACCGCCTCCTCTGACCATCGAGCGTCCAATCGCTGGTAGGAGTTTGCCCCTTTTTTAAGAGATTTTTTAATCTTTTTCACAACCAATTTTGACTTAATTCAAGGCTTATCTTTCAAGATTCATTAGAATCTGATGACTTCAAGAAGTCAAACTCTCTTAAATTTGATTTTTTTCAAATTTTAGGGGATTATTCCCCTTTAGTTTTACTGATCAATATCAGAAACTGAAGGGTTTCTTTAAGAAGCTTCCAGGCAAAGCTAGCCCTCAGGGCTTTTCAGATTCTGTCAAGTGACAAAATGCAAAGCTAAGCTTCACAGGGAAGCTAGATGAAGATCGCGGTGTTCTTTGAACTTTCTTAGGCACAAATGCCTCTTAAGCTTTCATGCGAGGCTAGCCTTTAGGGCTTTTTGTATTCTGTCATTTGACAGAGTGCGAAGTTGAGTCTCAGGGCGAAGCTAAATGAGGGTCGCCGAGCCCATTGAACTATCTTAGGCACAAGTGCCTCTTAAGCTTTTATGTGAAGTTAGCCTTTGGGCTTTTTGCACTCTGCCTTTATGCAGCAGTGCAAGGCTTTGCGTTAGAGCAAAGCTGGCTTTGCGTTAGGAGTGAAGCTAAATTTGGGTTAGCTTTCCTTGGAGAGAGAAGCAAGGACAGGAATTTTTTCCTGCATTTTCCTTCTCCTTCTTTAGAGGCTAACATGTTTGCTTTTCTTTATTTTGTAGTGCATTTTCTCCTAGCCCATCTAACACTTTGTTCGGGTCCATGAGAGGAATAGATGGGAACGTTCATTTCCAGTTCCAGAGGCAGGCGTCATTGTTCAGCGAAGAGAGTACTCCCAACGTAATGATCTCATCTTGGGCGGGGATGAGCGAACCCTCTGAATAATCATGTCAACAGCTGTGTTCAAGGGGAGAACTGCACAATACTCAAGAAGCCCAACTTTTTTTTGGAGATGCAGTACCGAATATGGATTAACAACTGCTTGCCAAGGAAGGGCAATGGCTTTACACCCTAGATGGAGATCGCTACTACCTCCCAGAGAGTAAGCACCACTATCCCCTGGCCTTCTTTCAGTCTGTGACTACAAAGCAAAAGATGACCTGGTCGGTGAGTTGGGGCATGAAATCGGTGCATGTGGAGATCCTGACCAGCCGTGGATTTAGTAGAAGTGGACCTCCGCGAAGCATTCTCGGTCTGCACCCAAACAATGTTAGTCGCGATGTGTCCGTGGGGGAGAACCTGGCAAAGGTTTCAATCTTCTTGAACCAACTCATAAATGTGGGAGGAAACTACCCTGTCACGGACTTTCAGATGCCAGGGTGGGTAAGCGTCTTCAAACAACAGTGGTGGAGCCACCTTACACTGTATGTGTTTGAAGTATTTGCGAACGATCTGATGCGGCTGGGACTTTATGAGGCCTTCAAAGCCATATGTTTTGGGATCAACATAAGCATACCCACTTATTACGCCATTCTTGAGATGTAATGTCTCGTGTTGGGGATATCTTTATACTAGTCTGTGAACTGGAGATGGCGCTCCACGAGATGTGGGTGGTATCAAACCTCCCCATGTGTTCATCACCATACGAAGAGTATTTTCCGTGTGCCGAGGAGTTAGCACAGGTGGAGAATGAGGAACCGGTCCTCTATGAGACATATCAAGAGCTCATGTGCCATTTTTACATTGTCTCGACCTTCATTCTGGCTGCAAAGCTACAAATAGCCTGAAGACTTGGATCGACTATTTGTTCCCCTCTCTAGATGGACTGTTTGGGTCAGAAAAAATGCTCTAGAAAGCAGGGACCTTGCTTCCATAATTGTGCCGCGGAAACCCAAGAAAAGCCACGAAAACGTGGCATTTATGTGGCATTTGGACTACATCTTTTGCAAGGTTCTTGCAAGTTGCGTATATTAATATATTCTGCTACTAATTTTCTGATTTGATTATCTGAACACTGCAATAAACTAAAAAACTAAAATATGGTATTTTGAACGCTTTTAATATGATTTAAACATTTGTATTTAGGCATGTATCAATTTAATTCCAATATACTTTATTTTGTTCTGTTGTTATGATGTGGACTGAGGTGTACATATGGCTTTGTAAAGAATAAATAAAATGTGACTAAAAATATGAAAATGTGACTAAAATATACACTTTTGATGAACAATTAAGAGTCTTATTAGTCTCAATAGAGACTAGCTTTCAAGATGTAGACAAAGAAGCTTTAACTAGGGAGATCTTCCTGTGCTTGCGCACATTCAGAGGGCATGTATTGCCCATGGAGAGAAGTTTCTCAAACTTTTCTTGGTCAAATTGAATGACTAGCATCTCAGCAGAAGACCAAGGGTCTGATCGTTGCAGGCCACACTGCTTTTTTGTTGGTATAGAAAGAAGTTTCCAGTGGAGTCGCCATCTTATTTTTCATTACTTTGAATCGGGGAAAACTTAAAAAATTGTAGAAAACTACAAAAACTACAAAGAATAAAAAATAAAGATTACAAGCATTCTCTTTGGAAAATTCTGGAAAAAATATGCCAGTAGGTATCTGATTAGCGCACAACCACTTTGTCCCTTTGATAATGTGTGCGATGAGTCTTGAGTCTTCTGCTAGGAACTCCTTCTCACCTGGTGTTGGAGATTTTTTGAGAGTGAAAGATTAGGATACTACACTCTGGATTATCCTTGAAGGATGAAAGAAATATATCTCTGAACTCTAAGAAGCTAGAGAATGGTTCTCTTGAGATAAACTCTCTTAGCCAAGGTTATAAGTCTCTAAAAATTTCAGCCCCCTATTTAGCCTCAAAATGGGCTATTTGAAATGGTGAACTGCCCCTAAATATCAGCAAAGGCTGAAAATAGCCTTAATAGCCTCTCATGCGAGACTAAGATAGGCTCTGCGCGAGCCTAGAATGCTTCATACGAAGCTATATAGGCTCAGCACGAGACTATGACAGCCGTTATGGCTTAATTGTCTCCACTTAATGTGGGACATAGTGGGTGGGTGTAACCGTCCACTTAAAGTGGTATTAATCCCACTAAAGTAGTGGGGATTAGTCCATTAATCCCGCTTAGGAATTTGAAATGATCAAAATGACCTAGAGTTAGCCTGTCGCGAGGCTAAAGCTCCAAGCAGAGCTAAGCCCACTACAGGGCTAAAGAGTCCAAGCGGAGTTAGCCCACTGTAGGGCTAAAGCTCTAAGCGGAGCTAGCTCACTGCAGGACTAAAACTCCAAGCGGAGCTAGCCTACTACAAGGTTAAGGCTCTAATGCTTCTGAGTGAAGTTAGCCATTTTGGCTGAGCTTGAACTGTGTTTTTAACTATCTGCGACTTGTCTTTTGGAATTGTCAACAAGTTATACATCGTACAGACCAGTTGGAGGGCTATCTGGGATTCTGCCTTTTGAAAGTGGCCACAGTATTGAAGTAGTCAAATTCTTCTTTTAGTCGATAACCCTTAGTTATTAACCTAGCCTTATACTTACCGATAGATCTATCGGGTTTTAATTTTCTTTTAAAAATTCACTTACTCCTAAATGGTTTACTGTCAAGAGTCAAGTTTACCAATTCTCAATTATGGTTGCTTAGGATGGATTTTATTTCACTGTTTATACCTTCATTCCACATTTGTGCTTCGGGATGACATAGCCTCCTTGCATGTTTAAGGCTTTATTTCAAGTATACATGCTATGAAGTCTGGACCAAAGGATTTAGAGATTCTCAATCTCGTACTTCTTCTTGGTTCAACTTCCGCATTAGTTGTTGGTCCACAATGATTTTCATCTCCGAATGATGTTTCATGTGTTCTTTTTTTAGAAGTCTTGTCTTTTTCCCGTTTGTATGAAAAGACATCTTCAAAGAATGCAGCATATCTTAATTCGATAATCATGTTCACATGAATATCAAGTATTTCTGATTTGTGTTCCAGAAATCAATAGGCACTGCTATTCAAGGTATAACCTTGAAAATGCAATCCATTATTTTTGATCCCAACTTAGTCTTTTTAGGTAGTGGTGTTGGTACCTTTGCAAAGCACCCCCACATTTTTGAGGTAATAATACGAGGGTGGCTTTTCATGCCATAACTCAAATAGTATAAGATTGAGTTTCTTGTAGGGTACTCCGTTTAAAATATAATTTGCATTTAATAGAGCTTCCTCCCACAAGTTCTGCAGGGCTCAAGAACTTACGAGTATGAAATTGACCATCTTTTTTAAAGTTCTATTATTTTGTTCATCTTAGTCTGCTGAGGAGTATATGGTGCTGTAGTTTAATAAATTATACCAAAATTAGCATATAACTCACTGAATTTATTTGATTCATATCCTCCGCCTCGATCGAATTTTTAAATCTTTATATTCTTATTGAGTTGATTCTCAACCTCAACTTTATATGTTATAAATATACTTATTGCATCATCCTTACTGTTCAGAAGATACACACAACAGTATCTTGTACAGTCATCAAAAAAGTAATAATACTTTTTTCGCCTCTTGTTGGCGCAAACTTTAAGTTGCACAAAGTCGCTATGAATTAACCCTAAAAGTTCAGTATTTCGATCAATTGAGTGAAAGGAGTTTTTCAGAACTTGGCATTAACACATATCTCACACTTAAGAATTTCTTTCAACTTGAGTTTAGGAATAAATTCTAAAAAAGATAAGTTTTATAAAGACTTGCAATTTACATGCTCTAATCTAGTATGCTATAATATTAGAGGCTCCAGCAAACAAATAGAAGAATTTACTTTATTTATGAGTTCATAAGGTACAAACACGGACTTTTGGTCCACAACAGCAATATTAGCCTTGAAAAGGCCATCAACGAGATAACCATTGCCCATATACACCCTACCCTTAGTAAATACAAATTTATCTGATTCAAAAATCATTCTAAAGCCCTTTTTACTAAGGGTTGATTCAGAGATTAAGTTCTTACAGATATCCGGAATATGAAGCACATCGTTCAGTGTAAGTTCCTTTTCAGATGTTCACTCAAGTATGATCTTTTCCTTTTCCTCAACCTTGGAGACGGCTAAGTTGTCTATGAACATTTATTCATCATGCTCTAGTTTTTGATATTCAACGAATAATATTTTCTCGAAGTAGATGTACCGGGTAGCCCCTGTGTCTACCCATCAATTCTTATTGTTGGTTTTCAGCTTTACTTTTGACACCACTGCTGATAGGCTTGGCAACGCGTGGTCGGTCATATTTGCTTGTGGCTGGTCCTTTTTGTTCTTGTTCTTGTTCTTCTTCAGACGACCACGACATTCTTTCGCCTTGTGTCTCTCCTTATTGCAGATGTAGCAAGTTTTCTTGAAGTGTTTGTTCTTATCTTCTTGGTCCTTACCTTTGTACCACGAGGTAGTCTTTTTCTGCTTCAAGCCTTTGGAAGAGACATTTTCCTAGGCCTCATATGAGTTCTTGTTACTCCTCTTCTCGAATTTTCAGTTGTCCTCCTCAATCCCAAGCCTCACAATGAGATCTTCTAACTTCAACTCATTATGATTGTGCTTCAGGTAGTTCTTGAAATCTCTCGACCCCGGTGTGAGTTTCTCCATGATAATAGCAACCTGAGAAGTTTCAGATAGAATCATACATTTAGTCTCTATCTCATGCAAGATAAGTTAAAACTCTTGCACTTGACTGATCACAGTCTTGCTATCTATCATCTTGTACTCAGGAAATCTCCCCACGATGAACTTCTTTGTCCCAGCATCCTCATTATTGTACTTTTTGTCGAGGCTTGCCCATAGCTTTTTTGTCATTGGGATAGGATAGGACTGTAGACATTGTAGATAGAGTCATCCAGTTTGTTTAAAATATAGTTTTGGGAAAAGAAGCCACTTTGTGTCCATGCATTGGCTGTAAAAACAGTGTCTCAATCAGTTCCGGGTTTCGATGGATCTTCTTGTAGGAACTTGACTAGATGTAATGTCAGATAGAAGAGCATCTTCTATTACCACTTCTTGAATTCTGTGCCATCATTGTCTGGATCAGCACATTCAATGCCCTATTGAAAGAATCTATGTCTGAAATTTAGGAAGAATTTCCAGTGCAATAGAAAGGAAGGGAAGAGGAATTTCTGTCGAATTAGAGCTCAGATTTGTTCTGTGGGTTCTGTATTGGAAAGAGTCAAGAGGTGTCGGGGTTCCTGAACTGTCCTGAGGCCGAGGCGACAACGACGCGCGCGTGTGGGCATGGTTTCTCTCCCAAACGCGCACGAAAACTCCAAGCACCCTAAAAACACGCCCTTAGCTCCCAACTTTTCATATTTAAACCACTCAACGTTTCACACCACTTCTAATGTGGGACTAAATAATGTTTACTCATTTTGGTCCCTTTTTAGCCATTGAATTAAGCCAACTTTTGACTTGAATACCTCATTCACTCGGAAACGCAATTGAACATGTGAATACATCACTTTCACCTCAATGGAAGGAGAACATATTCCAACCATCACCAGTGCATTTCTAGTAATGAATCATGCTTAAATTCAGCTTAAAATTCCCTTAAAATTTCTTATTTTCTGATACCTGTTAGCAAATAATAAGAAAATAAACGAAGTCCGCTCCTGATCACTCCCGTCCATCATTTATTTAGCAAGAAAAGACAACTTTCTGAATCTATCATTAAAGTCCCGAAGTACTTTTTGTCACACCGACGTAGAAATTAAGGGGACAATTTCAGTTATATAAGATGGGCAGTACGCCTCCTCTCAGAGAGAGAGCAGAGAGAGAGAGAGGGAGGGAGGATACAATTGTAAGGATTAAAATAAACTTAATGCGGATTAACAGCCATGAATTTAGAATCAATCATCTCAAGAATTGAATACATAATCAAAAACACATATACTTAAATTCTCATACCTGAAGCCATTGATGAACTGAGGAAGGTTGAAGAAGACCTCGATTCCTTTGATCCTGCAAACCCTAATGCAAATAACCTGCTTCTCTCTGTCTCCTTTTCCTTGCACAAAACTCTCAGAATTTCTTTTCTGATAGTTACTCAAAAAATGAGGGAGAGGTTTTGTATTTCTTTGCAGGAGGAGAAAAGTGGGTCACACATTTGCAAATAAACCCTTGAAATAAAACCATCCATCATGGTACCCTTATATCTCAAGAGATTATATAAACTATATAAATGTGACTTTAATATGGGCATCTTATTATATCAGTTAACTTTAATTAGGAATCCAATGTTAATTAACCAAGGTTATTGGGCCACCTTTATGTGAGATTAACATTCTCCCACTTGGACCAGTAACCGTTTAGGTTAAAACTTTAGAAAACAAATAAAAGAAAAGACTCATTTTCAAAATATTTGACTCCATTGAATTCCATACTGAAAAACCTTGACACGTGATCACGAATTTTAAAAACAATAACTGATAAGCCCAAATTATGAAATACTGTAATACTGCAATTAGCTTGGACCACCAATGCGAGTCATAGCGGTTATACAACTTCCATGTCATACTCCCTTCTATGTACCACAACATTGATAACCCTCACTAATTGAGTCCATAACCAAAATGACCCCTGTAATTGTCTTGTTAAGACATTTCCTGTTTAACAAACATCCATACATAATATGTGCACATATAATTGGATAACAGGAAACACAAAAATAAACTTTCATTGCGCAATATTGTCAATTATACAAGTACCAAAACATACATTTACAGATTGCTCAAAAGACCCATTCTAACAACATGTTCCTTGAATGTCTTTGGAGGCAATCCCTTGGTCATTGGATCAGCAACCATTAAAGTGGTACTTATACTTTCAATTGACACCTTCTGTTTCTGAACTCTTTCTCTAACCACCAAGTACTTAAGTTCCATGTGTCTGGAACCATTAGAGTACTTTCTATTCTTAGAGAAGAAAACGGCTACTGTATTATCACAATATATCTTCAGCGGCCTGGCAATAGAGTCAACTACACCAAGTGTTGAGATAAAATTCCTTAACCATAATGCATGATTTGTGGCCTCAAAACAAGCTATGAACTCAGCCTCCATCGTGGATGAAGCAGTGATAGACTGCTTTACACTCTTCCACGAAATTGCCCCACCTGCTAGCAAGAAAATGAAACCTGAAGTAGACTTCCTGCTATCTGGGCAACCAGCAAAATCTGAGTCCGAATAGCCGATCACCTCCAACTGATCTGATCTCCTATATGTGAGCATATGGTCCTTCGTCCCTTGAAGATACCGCATAACCTTCTTAGCTAATTTCCAGTGCTCCATTCCTGGATTGCTCTGGTATCTTCCCAGCATCCCTACAGCAAAACTGATATCTGGCCTGGTACAAGTATGTGCATACATCAAGCTCCCAACAGCTGATGCATAAGGAACTTTCTGCATTTGACCCTTTTCTAAGTCATTTCTGGGACACTGGCTTTTACTTAATTTGTCACCCTTCATGATGGGTGCACAACTGGTTGAACACAATTCCATATGAAATCTTTCCAAGACTCGATTAATATATCCTTTCTGAGACAGTCCTAGCAATCCTCGAGATCTATCCCTGAAGATCTCTATGCCAATGACATAAGCTGCCTTACCCATATCAACCATCTGAAAGTTCTTGGTAAGATAACCTTTAGTTTCATACAGCAACCCAATATCACTACTGGCTAACAAGATATCATCCACATATAGAACCAAAAATATAAACTTGCTCCCACTGATCTTCAGATATATACACTGATCAACAGTGTTTTCTGTAAATCCGAAAGAGGTAATGGTATCATTAAACTTTATATACCATTGCCTGGAAGCTTGTTTAAGTCCGTATATGGATTTCTTTAATTTGCAAGCCAAGTGTTCTTTTCCTTCATTTGCGAACCCTTCAGGTTGCTCCATGTAAATTTCCTCATCCAAATCTCCATTTAGAAAAGTAGTTTTCACATCCATTTGATGTAACTCCAAATCATAATGAGCTACAAGTGCCATAATGATTCTAAGAGAGTCCTTCTTTGATACTGGAGAGAAGGTTTCTCTATAATCAATGCCTTCCTTCTGAGTGAAACCTTTAGCCACAAGTCTGGCCTTATATCGTTCGACATTGCCTTTAGAGTCGCGCTTGGTCTTAAAGACCCATTTACACCCGACTTTCTTACAGTGATCAGGCAATTCGACGAGATCCCAGACTTTATTTTGGTCCATAGATTTCAACTCATCATTCATAGCATCAACCCATTTACTAGAATCATTGCATTCTATGGCTTGTGAAAATGAAACTGGATCTTTATTTATCCCAATATCATAATCAGATTCCTGTAGATACACCACATAATCATCTGAAATGGCAGATCTTCTTTCCCTTTGAGATCTTCTCAAAGCTGCCGGTTATGGTGGTTCTACTACATTTTCAATGGCAATATCCTCATGGAGTGGTGAACCAATATCATTATGTTGTTCTGGTATCTCATCTTGATGATCAAGCTGAGGGACAACAATTTCTCTTTTAGGAAAGGTAATTGGGATATTTACGCTTATCACTCCAAGATCTACCTTTCTTGGTTCATCACTCCCACTAATTTCGCCATTTTCAAGGAATCTGGCATTATCAGTTTCAACTATTCTTGTACTATGGTTAGGACAATAAAATTTGTACCCCTTAGACTTATCTGGATAACCAATGAAATACCCAGATATTGTCCTTGAGTCTAATTTCTTTTCTTGTGGATTATATATTCTAGCCTCTGCTGGACAACCCCAAACATGTAAATGTCTTAAACTGGGTTTCCTACCAGTCCACAACTCGAAAGGAGTTGTTGGGACTGCCTTACTAGGAACCCTGTTCAAGATATACATAGCAGTCTTTAAGGCTTCATTCCACAATGAATTAGGTACATTAGAGAAGCTCATCATGCTCCTAACCATATCCATAAGAGTTCGGTTTCGCCTTTCAGCAACACCATTCTGCTGAGGCGTATCTGGCATTGTGTATTGAGCACAAATACCATGCTTTTCTAGAAATTTGGCAAATGGGCCAGGATGTTGTCCTAACTCATCATATCTACCATAAAAGACGATCTTCTTCGGATAATTCGTCCAACCCCAGGATAGCTATAATGTCCTGAAGTTCTTTGTAACGTTGTAAAGTTTCCTTAACTCTTTGCGCAGTTTCATAATGTTCCTCGCCAACGATCCGAGGTTGTAACATAGTTGACGTTGAATTTCACCACCTCGATCTGATCTTATGATTTTAACTTTTCTATCTAATTGTCTCTCGACTTCTGTAATGAACACCTCAAGGATGTCAACAGCCTGAGACTTTTCATGAATTAGATACACATAACCATAACGTGACAGATCATCTATAAAGGTAATGAAGTATCTCTCTCCCGTAAAACATGGAATGGAGAGTGGTCCGCAAATATCTGTATGAATTATTTCAAGGAGTTCTTTACTTCTTGTGGCACCTTTCTTAGTGTGTTTGGTTTGCTTTCCTTTTATGCAATCCACACACACACTAAAATCAGTGAAGTCTAGGTTATCCAAAATCCCATTCTTCACTAATCTTTCAATTCTATCCCTGGAGATATGCCCCAGTCGTCTATGCCACAAGATAGAGGACTTTTCATTAATTAAGCCACGTTTAATACCAACATTCGAATGCAGAGATAAAAGAGATTGTGCAAACTCATCATTCAATGAAATTTTATATAAACCATCACATAAAATTCCATGTCCAACCGGCATTGAATTATACATTAAACTGAGTTTTCCACAACTGAATAAAACAGAATATCCAAAAACATCTAATTTGGATAATGACATTAAGTTCCTAGAAATCGAAGGTACATAAAAAGTATCTTCAAGATTCATCTGATGACCTGTCTCTAAGAGTAGTCGGTAAGTACCAACAGCCCTGACCTCCACTTTGAGACGGTTCCCCATAAAGACAAATCTCTCACTTTCCTTCGGTTTCCGGGTTGTAAGGAATCCCTGCATTGAATTAGTTATGTGAGTTGTGGCTCCAGAGTCAATCCACCAAGTATTAGAAGGTACTTCGACAAGATTTGATTCATAACATACAAAAGAAAGATTTATACCTTTCTTTTCGAACCAATCTTTCCTCTTGTTGCAGTCCTTCTTCACATGTCCTTTTCTGCCACAGAAGTAGCATTTGACAGTGAAAGCCTTTCCATGACCTTGGCTGCTTTCCCCATGGTCATGCCCTTTCTTTGATGGAAATCTCTTACCTCTTCCATATTTACCTTTCTTATGGATACCTCCTTGAGTTACTGCCAATACTGAGTGATGCCCTTCTTGCCTCAGTCTCACTTCCTCTTGTACACACATACCAGTTAGCTCATTCAAATTCCACTTATCTTTATGAGTGTTGTAGTGAATCTTGAATGGCCCAAACTGAGGAGGAAGTGAGTTGAGAATGAACTGTACCAAGAAGGATTCATCCACTTTCATACCCAGTGATCCTAACTTAGCAGCCTTATCAGTCATATTTAGAATGTGTTGTTGAACTCCTCTATTACCATCATATTTCATGGTAGTGAGTTCAGCCATAAGGGTGCCAGCTAATTACTTATCTGCAGACTTAAATCGGTCTCTTACAGTAGATAAAAGTTCAGATGCACTAGTAGTATGTGGGAGTGAAGTCTTGATGCTATTGGCTATGGTCATCTTTATGAACATGAGACTGAGTCTATTCGACCTTTCCCAAACTTTGGCATGGCTAACCTGCTCTGCTGTGCTTTCAGCAGTCACTTCATCAGGTTTCTCTACTAAAAGAGCCATGTCTAGGTCCAGAACACCCAGTGTAAATTGTACATGCTCAAACCACTCGGAGAAGTTTGTACCATACAGGGCTGGAATGCTGGTGGCATGAGTGTGAAGGGAAGTGGGGACGTTCACTGAAACATAATAGGACATTGCTCACATTAGGCCACGAATCAATACAAAGTTTTAAATTTAATGAAGATGAACTATTGATATCACTTTGATTTTTTCTTTGGGCGAAATCTAAGCATATCTAGTGTTCACTCTTTAGGTGAGACCTTTTATCACCTATGTAGGTCTAATATAATTTATGTCACTTAGACAGTAAGTCATGTTACCTTTGGGTATCCACTTCTACACCACTAAGTTGCATAAATTACACTACCCTATCCCGGTTCATAATTATTTGAAAGAGACTTTCCTTTGGGCCAGTCCCAATCTCCTAACTAGAACCGCCATCGAGAATATTATTGTCTTTTATGTCATCCTCATTGACAAGTCTTTTATGTAGTTGTATATTCATAAGGTTTACTAACATAGGTCACTTTGGCAACTACTAAATCAATAAGCCATATGAATACAAACTAACCAATAATATTCTCTAATCCTGTTATTTGAGTAATGCCATAATACTTCAATACATTACTTGACCAACATCAATCAATATTAACACAACAAATTTAATGTGTAACATACTTTAATGATTGATTATAAACAACCATTAGTCGACTACAAGGAAAGACTAGTCGACTTGGGTCAAGTCAAGTCGACTATACATTTAGGTCTAGTCGACTAGGGCAAGGAAAAGTTAGTCGACTATACCCATATAATTAGTCGACTACAAATTTTATCAGTTGACTTTATATATTATTAGTCGACTCCTGTTGGAAGGCAAACTCTCGGTTAAATGTTAGTCGACTTGGCAAAATGGTTAGTCGACTATACACTTTACTAGTCGACTAATCAAAAATACAAGTCGACTCCTGTTAGAAACAGAGAGTTCTCAACTTTCGGGAAAAAGACTTAGTCGACTATAACATATGACTAGTCGACTAATAGTCGACGAAACAGTTATCAAATGGCAGTTCCTGTTCCGACGACTTAATTCTAAATTAGGGAAAATTAGGGTTTCTTAATCCTGAATTATGATCCCTATTAATTGCATAATTAGAGGAATATGAACATAATATTAGGGCTATTAAATCCTCTACAAATTCTACAATTAAAATGATCAAAAAAATTGATTTTTGAACTGTTATCAAAAACCCTAATTTCCCATAATCCTTAATCCAAGATGTATTGATTCTAAACACGGCTCTGATACCAAATGTAAGGATTAAAATAAACTTAATGCGGATTAACCGCCATGAATTTAGAATCAATCATCTCAAGAATTGAATACATAATCAAAAACACATATACTTAAATTCCCATACCTGAAGCCATTGATGAACTGAGGAAGGTTGAAGAAGACCTCGATTCCTTTGATCCTGCAAACCCTAATGCAAATAACCTGCTTCTCTCTGTCTCCTTTTCCTTGCACAAAACTCTCAGAATTTCTTTTCTGATAGTTACTCAAAAAATGAGGGAGAGGTTTTGTATTTCTTTACAGGAGGAGAAAAGTGGGCCACACATTTGCAAATAAACCCTTGAAATAAAACCATCCATCATGGTACCCTTATATCTCAAGAGATTATATAAACTATATAAATGTGACTTTAATATGGGCATCTTATTATATCAGTTAACTTTAATTAGGAATCTAATGCTAATTAACCAAGGTTATTGGGCCACCTTTATGTGAGATTAACAACAATTTCTGAATCTATCATAATCAAGTGTAAATATATGGTAGTTAAAAGCATTTGAGCCCAGGAACGAATAATGCTCAATTGCTGGGAGAAAGTAATGGGAGACAAAAATACAAAACTAAAAACAAAAGAAAGAAATAAAGAAATCGATTCCAACAACCTCTCTAAAAAAAATTAAAATAAATAAAAATGAAAAAATAATCGTCCAGAAACTGATGTGTGCATCCATGATTCACATGCCCAATTCATGGTCAAAAATGTTAATTCTTCCATAAAAGTAGTAAGAGTTACATGAAATTAGCATACGCTCATTTAAATAACCTATTTCAATAATGATCATCACAAACTTTGGGGGGAAACAAGAGAGTGATTATAAAAATAGTTTCTTAAAAACAAGGGATAAGGGCTTTACGCTTGTTTAAAGTCAAATATGATCAAAAAGCAAGAGAATCGGATTGAGATGTGCAGGCATTGATCTCTCAGCCGCTCTTTCCTTGTGGCATCATATTCCCATCACCTTTCAAATTGCAATTAGATGGTATAAGTCAAGAAGTTCTCTGAGTGCTAAACTTGGAGAGGTCGGTTGTCTAAATGAGCTCTAGCTGCATCAGAGAATAATATATTATTCATTTTATTCATAAATTATCTATTTTTTTATTAGATAAAGAGGAATATGTTAGTTAGGAAATCGCTCAAAGTTGTGACGGGAAGATTACTGTAGCAATAAAAGAAAAGACCAGCAGGGCAGATCAGGACTTTTCTCAGCGCCTACAGTGGCTAGACCCAATAAAGATATATAAAAGATCTCATCAGGATAAGATAAGATAAGATAATCTTGATGAGATTCAAATCAAGATTGATCTGGATCTCGTCAGTTGTTGGATTACAACTCTATCTCCTATGATCTTTTTAGTTGGAGATTAGAATTACAACTCTATCGTCGGACTTAAATGTGAATTGAAGTTTTTCTTCCACCAAAGAAAGAGGAATCCTCATCTCTTTTCCCTCAATTACAAAGTATTTACATTGGAGTACTTAAACTGTAGATTTAAGGGTGATCATTCTTGAACGTCTACTAATCATTGAGGATTGAGACGACGACAAGAAGCGAGATTGAGTTTATCACTACTGTTGCTTTCACTGAGGTAATTTGAATCCCTCTCCTCTATATTTTGTTTATCTTAAATTCTACATTGTTATCAGAGCTTGCTTGTGAAATTTAAATTGTGGGTTGATCGAATAAAAATCAATCTGAGGGATTTTGCTTCCCTATGTCATACTTCGGCGATCTCAGGGATTTATTTTCCCTTTTACAAACTTAGGGAGTTCATCTCCCTCAAACTTAGGGAGTTCGTCTCCTTTAGACAAGATCAGCGCCCGACGCTACAATGGCTGGACTGGCAGCACCCCTACCACTGTTGGAAGCACCCTGGGGTTGTTGCCTGCTGCTGTCACTGCTGGCAGCACCCTGGGGCTGATGCCGCTTTCGCAGCCAGGCAACGCCCGGGGCGCTACTGCCTTTGCCAGGCAGAGCCCATGGGGGTGCTACTGTTTCCGCAGCCAGGCAACACCCCTTAGGGCGCTGCTATTGCTGGGTGCTGCCGCTGCAGCGGCCTGGCAGCGCCCTGGGGGCGTTGCCATGGCTAGTTGGCAGTGCCCCACAGGGACTCTGCCACAGCTAGCAGTGCCCACGGATGGCTACCATTATTGTCGCAGCTGGCAGCGCCCACGACGACACTGTCATGGCCGGGAGCGCCCAGAGCGGTGCTACCACCGGCAATGCATCCCTGCGAGATTTTATAGGACTACTCCCTAGGTTAGGCCCGGGTTTGGAACAGCTTTATAATAATTATTTTTGACATACTAGTTGCATCACTAAATAATTATTAGTGTATTTTATTTGAGTGGGAGTATAATTGAGATTTGTTTTAAGCTCATATACATATTCTATGCAACACCTAAATTACACTAATAATAAATATTTGATATGGATGATGATTTTAAGTTTGACGATCTTTCAATTTTGTATCGATTATGAATTATTAACTTTAAATTAGGATGTTTTGCTGTAAAATAAAAAACTTATATGTGTGTGCCAATAATAACATCTTTTATCGTATTTTTCGCATCTTAGATGGCGTCTAAGAATAGTATTGCTGACTTGAACAAAGGAGAGAAGCTGGACGGTAAAAATTATGACATTTGACACCACAAAGTTCAGTATCTCCTCGATAAGCAAGAGGTTTTGTAAAACCCTAACATAGTCCATAGATGCGCCCTTAGAGAAGGCAACAGTCTACAGCACCAACGCGATGTTAAGGCCAATGTAAAATGGGCCAAGAAAGATCATTGTGCGCGCTTTATTATGCTGAACAACATGATTTGATCAACGCGTTCAAGGATTAAAAACTGCTCGCAAAATGTGAAATGCACTGGAACTCAAGTTTGATGAAACTTCTGCTACAAGATTGTGCGCACTGACTCTCAAGTTTGACTCTCATAAGATGCGCCAAAATGGGAATATAAAGCAGCATCTTAGGCAGATGTCATGCATGATTCGCAAAATTAAAGCAGATGGAAACAACTTGAGTAATGAATAGCAAGTCCATGTTTGCATCTGTTCTCTGCCTGACACTTGGAACATATGAGACGTAACATGACGCACAATGAGAACATTAAGACATTTGAAGAACTTTGTCTTCATTTGGAGCTTGTAGCTGAGCGTTTGGAAGCGGTTAAGGCTAATGGATTGTTTTATACTGCTCAGTTTGATTCTCGCAAGCCATCTGGACCAAAGCGTAAGAAAAAACAAGGCGGAAAGTATGAAAATTTTAGACCTGCGCCTGAGAAAGCTAACTCTACCAAGCGCAAGGGAGGAAAGTGTGGTGTAAGAAGGGTAAAACTAGCACAGCGTACTTTAGCTGTGGTAAAGAAGAACACTTCGCTTGTGATTGCATTGAGCCGAAGAAGATACTCCCTAATTTGAGTACTCGCTTTATTTTTGTTACTAGCTATATCATAGTAGCTCATCCATTCTCTGATTGGATTGTTGATTCAAAAGCAATAGAGCACGTAGCGAGAGAATGAGTTGGGTTTGTGGGTATCATCGAATACCGTCGGGTAGTCAGGTTCTCTTCATGGGAAATAGTGAAAGCGTGGATGTGTTGGGTATAGGTACCTACAAGCTAGAATTGGGCGGAGAACGTGCAATTCTAATTCATGATGTCCTTTTATAATCCTGAAATTCGACGAGACTTGTTATCCACAGGGACCTACTGCGTCTTTTGCGCCCTGGGGGGGTCGAACAACACTACACAAACGACTAAATTTGGGGCTTGACTCTGATGCCACTTGTAAGGACTTGGGGCATTACCTCAAAAGACTAGCATTCAGGTGGAGTTGCCTAAATCTTATATACCCAGGAACAACCTCATGTCTAGTCGATGTGGGACTATTTGTTTGCACAAATTCTGACAGTATGAAACAGTGCTTTAGATCTGGGGCTAAAATTACGCTTACACCAAGGCTATGACTTATATTTTCAACCAAAAAAGGACTAACTTGTGGATCAACATGTTGCCCCAGGTCAATGAATAAAATAATAGCCAAAAGGGGAATTATTATGGCTGACACAAGGGTTTCCTTTTCTTTCTCGTTTAAGGGCGCAATGAAATACGCTAGTTATTAGACTTTTGACATATGGAATGCATATGTAAAGAAAAATCGAAATGAAGATTAAAAATCTAAATTGGAAGCGTCAAAATATGTCATCTTAAAAAAATATGCCATGATACTATTTGATCCAAAAAGACACTTTACTCCCTTTTTTTAATCCTCTCTCTGCTAAATAGCAACTGACTGCAACAATAATCATAATTAAAACATTTTAGTTTGCTGTTTGCTCTAAATATCGTCAATTTCAACCCCTGAAAAAAGGGTAAAAAAATGAAGCAAGCAAAGACTTAAACTTGAATTTTTTCTATAACCCATTCTTGAATCTTTACCATCAAATACTCACAAACTTTAAGAAAAGAAAGAAGTCCGCTCCTGATCACTCTCCTCCAACATTTATTTAGTAAGGAAAGACATATTTCTGGACCTATCATTTAAAGTTCGAAGTACTTTTTGTCACACCGCCGTAGAAACCCCCCTTCTCTCATTTTCTCTTTGAGATGATAGAAAATATTCATCCGTTTGGTTTGATGCAAGTAGTAAGAAAAAGTGAGAGTAAAAACTGAGGAGTTAAGAGGTGAGAAAAAGAAGTAAGAAATTGAAATTTATGCAAGTAAGTTCCTCGGTATTTGATTGTAATATTAAAATATAAGTAAAAAGATATATTATATTTTTCAATATTTATTTAGTAATTTTAAAATAGAAGTGAAAAAATGACCATAAAATTGACCCCAAAATAATCTTAAAATAAATATTAATTATGATTTTTTTTTTTTTAATTATAATTACACTGCAAGAAGAAAAAAGTTCCGAGAGAAATCAATAGGCTCCGGCCAGCCTTAAAAAAGAAACGGCCATCACTGGCAACACATTGGAAAAAGTTTCTTGAAATATTAAAGAAACAACCTTGGAGTCCTCAATTCCATAAACAAGAAGATCATGATTCCCCAAACCTCTTACTTTTTTTTCAAAAAAGGCAAAATTCTTTGAGACCAGATACCGGCACCCACAACCTGAACAAAAAATTTTAGGCCCGCCACACATTCTTTTGACTGGAGAGAGATGCCTCAATGCACAGCTGAAGATCTACAGAAAAATACTCCTCAAAACCCTCCAGCACTCAGCAAGCAAATCAAAGTTTACAATCTCAACCATGTTGCAGTGCTCCATTGTGCTCATCTTCACCCTCGTTCTCACTACTACCTCTGTCTTCTCTCAGTCCTTACCTTCTCCTTTAGTCTCATTCCATCAGAGCCTCCCTCAACAATCTCAGCTCCTTCTCAACTGGAACCAATCCACCAGTCCCTGCAGCTGGGCTGGCATCACCTGCGCACCAACAGGCAGCATCCAGTCCCTCAACCTATCCTCCCTCGGTGTCGCGGGCTCTCTCTCAAGTTCAGTCACTCACCTCTGCAGCCTCCCCAGCCTAGTCTCTCTCGACCTCAACCTCAACTCCTTCTCTGGCCCCATCCCTCCTCAGCTCGGCAACTGCTCCAAACTCCAGAGCGTTCGGCTAGAAGCCAATCTGCTCTCAGGCCACATTCCACCTGAACTCTTTCTTTCAGGCCGCCTTGTCGAGCTCAATCTCGGCCGCAATGCGCTCACCGGCTCGATTCCACCGGAGGTAAGATTCTCCCCTCTACTTGAATATGCTGGGTTCTATTCAAACTCGCTCACCGGGGAAATCCCGAAGGAGCTTCTCCTTCTGCCGAGGCTCAAGTACTTGTATGTCAGCGTTAACAACCTCTCTGGGACAATGCCAGATCAGTTCCCCTCTGACTGCACGATCTCTGAACTGTATGTACACATGAACATGTTGTCAGGAGAGCTCCCTGCTAGCTTGTTCAACTGTCACAACCTCACGATCTTCTTCGCCTCTGACAATGAGTTTGGAGGGGCATTGCCTGATCTGTTTCAAAAGCTTCCTCGCCTTGGGGGGTTCTATCTCGAAAACAACAGGCTTGAGGGAGAGATTCCCAGGAGTTTAGAGAGGCTCGAGAACTTGAATGAGCTTATGCTTGCTGAGAACCGTTTCAATGGCACTATCCCTGAACAAATCGGGAGATGCCAGTCCTTAACCCAGCTTTCTTTGTGGGGGAACCACCTCACTGGTCCTGTTCCTGCTTCGGTTGGCAAGCTGAAGAGCTTGAGAGTTCTGCTGCTCTCCCAGAATCAGCTCTTGGGTGTTTGCCTCCTGAGCTTGGCAACTGCAGCTTGCTCACTGAGATTGAGCTTCAAGATAACCTGATCACAGGACCGCTCCCGAGGGAGATTTATAACCTCAGGAACCTCGAGAAGCTCATGCTGTTCAAGAATTATGTAGAGGGTACTCTCTCTTCGGAGATTGCGAACCTGAGCAATCTTGTTCAGTTGCAGCTGTACAACAACAGCCTTACTGGTCAGATCCCTGAGGAGATTGCCCAACTGAAGAGGCTGCAGTATATTTCATTGGCTTCCAACAATCTAACTGGAGAAATCCCCAGGGCTCTCGGAAAAAAACTGTTGGTGGTTTGATCTGGCTGGATCTTACAGGCAACAATCTCCAAGGCTCAATTCCACCTCACCTCTGCGCAGGCAACAACCTCACTGTTTTAGTCATTGGGCGAAACCGATTCAACGGTAGTTTTCCTGCTGAGATATCTTCATGCCACACACTCTCGAGGGTGATCCTCGCAAACAATCGCCTGCACGGAAACATACCAGAGAATTTGAGCATGAATCCTGCAATTTCATACCTAGATCTCAGTAATAACTTGTTTGAAGGGCACATACCAGCAAGTCTTGGTTCCTGGCATAACCTTTCGATGCTTGATTTGTCGAACAACTCCCTTGTTGGGACTATACCTCCTGAGTTTGGTAGCCTCGATAGTCTAGAGAAGTTGAGGATTTCTACAAACAGGTTGACAGGATCCATACCTCCCGAATTAGGCAAATGCACAAAGCTTCTCAAATGGACCTCAGCTGGAATTCTCTATCAGGAAAGATTCCGGCAGAAATTGTGAAGCTGGAGAAATTGCAAAATCTGGTCCTTTCGGGAAATAAGCTCACCGGAGAAATCCCTGATTCCTTTACATCATCTCAGAGTCTATTAGAGTTGCAGCTCGGAGAAAACATGCTTGAAGGTTGTATCCCATTCAGTCTAGGTAGTCTTCAATACATTTATCTAGCTTTGAACCTGAGTAACAATAGGCTGGCATGCGAAATCCCCGCTAGCTTCAGTAATCTTGATAAGCTGCAAGTGCTTGATCTGTCAAATAACTCTCTCTCGGGCCAGATACCATCAGGATTGAATTCCATGATATCGCTTTCATTTGTTAATGTATCATTCAACCAATTATCTGGCGACCTGCCTGCCAACTGGATTAAGCTTGTAGATCAATTGCCAGGTTCTTTTCTGGGAAACCCGAATTTAATTGTGCATCATGAATTAGTGGAACAATGGAGAAAAAGCAAAGGAAGATTGATGATACCAGCTGTCGTGGTGGCCTGTATTCTTTCACTTGTAGTTGTAGGGCTGTGTACCACCAAATACTTTGCAACTGCAAAAGCTCGTCGATTGTCAACTCCTTCACGAATGTCAACTCGTGGCTTCAACTCAACTGGAGGATTGCCTGAAGACCTGACATACGAGGACATACTGCGACTTACTGAAGATTTGAGTGACAAGTATGTCATTGGGAAGGGAAGACATGGGACTGTCTACAAGACACAGTTTGGCAAGGGAAAATGCTGGGCAGTGAAGAAGCTTGACTTAATGGAATCCAGCTTCTTCCTTGAGGCAAAGATTATGGGTGTTGTGAGACATCGGAACCTTGTGAAGATGGCTGGCTACTGTTGCAGGAATGGGTTTGGGATGATAATATATGAGTACATGGCTGGTGGGACGCTCTCTGATATCCTGCACCAGAAGAAGCCTCAGCTCGCATTAGACTGGGAGGTCAGACATCGCATTGCTCTGGGAATCGCACAAGGGCTATCCTACCTTCATCATGATTGTGTGCCCCAGATCATACACAGAGATGTTAAATCTAACAATATACTGTTGGACACTGAATTCGAGCCCAAGATAGGCGATTTTGGAATGGCAAAAATGGTTGAAAGTCCAGATGAGAGTTCTACGATGTCTTCAATTGTGGGCACACTTGGCTACATTGCTCCAGGTGATTATCACTGTTTTGTTTATCTACAATATATTCAGAAAAATATATGGTTTTTTCACCCATTTCCTTTTGCACTTTCTTTTTCTGTTGCATACCAGAAAATGGATATTCGACCAGGTTGACGGAGAAATCTGACATCTACAGCTATGGAGTTGTTCTACTAGAACTCCTTGGCCGAAAAATGCCAGTGGATCCAAGCTTTGAGGACGGTGTCGACATTGTCACCTGGATGAGGGCAAGGCTGAACACCGCTGACTGGGAAATAATTTTTGAATCACTTGACGAAGAGATCACCTACTGGGTGGAAGACGACAGGGAAAAAGCTCTGGGACTGCTAGAATTGGCGATGTCCTGCACTCAGACAGCATGCGATGCAAGGCCATCGATGAGAGAAGTAGTGGGGACACTGACAAAGCTCAAGTAAGAGATTAGTGCCAGTGAAATGGACGTATAACGTTGAAGGTCCACAGCCGGTCCTATTCGGTATTGCCTACCTGGCAAGAAGTTGGACATTTATTCGAGTTACTTATTTCTACTGTAACTAGTAATGTTTACATAGCCTGGATTTTTCAGATGACTGCTACATCGCTAATGGAGGTGAGATGCAGAATGGAAGAGGAAAGCTGATGGTACCTCCTAACATTAGAGATTCAGAGGTCAGTCTCATCCCTAACTCAAGCACGGTTAAATTTTCCCTTTGTTCATGCATTCAGAACAAATAAGAGTGACAGTTTTTGTATATACCAACTAAAGAGATGCCCAAAGTTTCACTTGACTTGGTGTGTTTCTCTTAATGATCTAAATCAGCACATATGACAATGCCTTGACCTGATATCCTGTATATATTTTTCAGTTTTTGATCTCTCCAGTCATATATCTGCAAGGCTTGCCCAATACCTAAATGATTTGATTGATAGCCGCAACCAGCAATGCATGGAGATACATATCACGTTTATTTAGTTCCCAAATTGTGTTTTGATGTTAAGTATTTTAATGGCTTTTGTAAAAAACTAGTCTTGTGATACGGGCCTCTCGTTGGAGGACACTACAGAAGGTGTTGGAGGGTGCCTTTGGTTCAGTATTGAACTAGAGTAAGCTCAGATGTGTATTATACTATTGACAAGTTCATCAAATCTGAGCCGAATGCAGAGCAAGTACAATAGGAGATGTGAAGTATAAAGCTAATCAACAAAGACAAATTTTAAAGGCAAATTCTCAGACAACTGTAGATCAGAAAATACAGCCTCTTAAATCTTATCCATATTAGGACTGTAACTCAAATACGTTGTGAAGGCAGATGAAGCTTCAGAGATTAAGAACAGTTGGTGCATGGACTAGTCGACTATGACTAATAAAGAGAACTAATGGCATCTCAGGAGTCAACTAATAGCGCAAAGAGAGAGTGGGTACATCTCAATAGTCGACTGTATAGTCAATTAATAGCAGGATTAGTCGACTAAAAATCTGGACTTATCGACTTATCAGCATACTGACATTTTTCTTTTCTGAATCTGTTTTCAGTTTGAGTTGAACTTGAGTTTTCTTCTCCTCTGAGGCAAGGTTCTAAATATCGACTATCGGGATCGTATCGGATAGGGGCTTTTCATATCGGATATCGGGGATACGCGCGCATATCAGATGTTCATATTAAACACTATATATAATGTATTGATAACTAAAAGTTGATTTAGTGTCATAGATAACATCTACCTAATAAAAATGATATAATACGCATGTAAAGACAGTAAAAAATAATGTACATTTGCACGCAATTGCGCAATAAATAAGTTATTTCATATCAGGCGATATTTCGGGTGCTTTATCGCCCGATATCGGGCGATTTGTTGGCTAATATTTCAAATATCAACTGTTTTTTGCTGCAAACGATATGGCGAACGATTTTCCCATATCGTATCGACAGCAGGCAAAAAAAGAGATATCAGATTGCTAGAGTTTAAAACAGGGCTATGACGCGGTGTTGTTCGTATTACTAGAGTTTGTGTAGGATTAGAACGATCCTATAGTCTATAAATAACCCGTTGGGGTAGCCTTCAATGTATTTTGAGTGTGAATCAAGAAGAAGAGAGATTCGTGAGAGAAATTTTAGTCATAAGGGTTTACTGTTCTAGGCAGCCATCAAAGAGCTTGTAATTTTCTTAGCGAGGATGTGAGTTTTCTTATTGTACTCCAAAATTATAATAAAGTTTCTCCTCCCGTCTCATGCAGACATATACATGATCTGTTTAATCGGTGGAACCATGTAAAATTGTGTTGGTTTTTTTTTACTTCAGCATATCTCATCTCTTTTCACTTTACTCGATGATTCTGCTTTTCGCTGTGCCGTCCCAACAATTGGTATCAGAGCATATCAGTTCGTTGCAACAATTGGTATCAGAGTCATATCAACGTGAAGATGTATGCAATCAAGTTCGATATTCAGAAGTTCGTTAGTGTCATCAATTTCAGCTAGTGACAGATTAGGATGAACATCTTGACCCAGAGTGGGTTGAAGAAAACACTACGCAGAAAGAAGCCTGCAAATATGAAGGATGAAGATTGGCAGTAGTTGAATGAGAAGGCATTAACGGCTATTCAACTTTACTTGACGATGAAGTGTTGATGAGTTTTCTTCGGAGAAAACAACATCCGCGTTGTGGGAGCTACTTCAGGATTGTTATTTGAAGAAGTCGTTGGCGAATCGGTTAATTTTGAAGCGGCAATTCGATTGCTTCTCAGCATGCATGAAGATACACCTATCAAGTCTCGCATTGCAGAATTTTTCAATTCGATTGCTTCTCAGCATGCATGAAGATACGCCTATCAAGTCTCGCATTGCAGAATTTTTCTTTATTATCAATGAGTTAGTTAAAATAGAGGTTAAGATAGAAGATGAGGATCAAACACTTCGATTATTGTGTTTTTTTACTTTCTTCATATAAGAGATTTAGAGAAGCTATCTATGAAGGCAAATCAACTAGTAAAGTCAAGGAGGTCAAGGTGCATCACTCAACAAGGACAAAATTGAACAAATTGACAAGCAGTTGACAGGTGAGTCTCATCATGATGATTCTAGGTAAGCACATTTTACTAAGGAGAAGAGTAATAATGAAAGTTTCACAGGTCACTCAAAATACAAGAATTTGGTGTGCAACTGGTGTCACAATAAGAGGGGCATTAGAGTTGATTGTTAGACTCGCAAAAAAAAATGCTAATATCATTAAACTGTCTGAAGGGGATGGAGATAAATGTGATGTTCTGTCTGTTACAGACGGTTCAGTCGGTAACAAAGATAGATGAACTATTGACTATGAATGTTCACAGCATGTCAGTTTCGATAGGAAGATGTTCTCATACACTTCGGTTCAAGTAGGAGTGGTCTTCATGAGAAATTCTCCTACGAGAAAGGTGATTGGCGAAGGAACAATCCAGTTTCATTCTCATGATGAATGCATCACTTCTCTTCAAGGCGTTCGTCATGTGCTCGATTCAAGGTAAAATCTTATCTCTTTTGCAGTCTGGCATGGAGAAGGGTTTAATTTCAATTTTGAAGATGATCTTATGAAAGCTGTCAAAGATGCCCATGTAAAGTTTCAGGACGAGCATGTCGGCAATATTTACATGTTTCAAAATTCGAAGGTTATAGTTGGTCGATTGCAGTTATCCGTGACTTCAAGTTCAGAGATTGTGGAACAATCAGATACGACGATTTTGAGCTCAGATGTTTAGTTTTATCCTGAAAGCAGATTAGGACTAGGCGGCGGCGCACAAGAAAGTCCAGATCATTACTCATGTGTTGGAACAAATTCTCATAAATCCTGCGCGGATCAAGGAGATTGTTGGATAATCAAGTTCAGGTCGGGCCTTAACTTGTTCGATCTAATTAAGTTGTGAGCCCCTTGAAGGGGTTATGGAGAAGAGGGAGTGAGGTGAAGATGAAGTCAAGAGTTGTTCAATTGTGCATTGATGTAAGCACATGGAGCATGATGGCTATTCTCGAAGTTGGACATATTCAAGTCAAGGGGAGAATGTTAGGACTGTGACTCAAATACTTCGTGAAGGTAGACGAAACTTTAGAGATCAAGAACGAACAGGTCTGCACAGTTGGTGCATAGACTAGTCAACTAATGGCTAAAAGTAGTCGACTAATGAAGAGTTAGTCAGCTAGTGGCAGAATTAGTCAACTAATAATCTAGACTAGTCGACTAATCAGCATGCTGGTAGTTTCTTTATTTTGGATATGTTTTCACTTTGAGTTGAACTCGAGTTTCTCTCTCATCTGAGGTGGTGGTGTTCGATTGCTTGAGTTTGTGTAAGACTAGGATAATCCTATGATCTATAAATAAACCCTTGGGATAACCTTCAATGTATTCTAAGTGTAAATCAAGAAAAGGAGAGATTTGTGAGAAAATTTTAGCCATAAGGGCTCGTTGTTTTAGGCGGCCATCAAATGACTTGTAATCTTCATAGCGAGAGGCGTAAGTATTTCTTATTATATTTCTCCAAAGTTTTAATAAAATTTCTCCTTTTAATAAAATTTCTCCCTCTTTTCCCGTGGACGTACACACGGTCTGTTTAATCGGTGGAACCGAACCACATTAAATTGTGCGTTGACTTTCTTTATTTCAGAATATCTCATCTCTTCTTCTCGTTGCTCAACGATCCTGCTTTCCGTTGCGCCGTCCCAATAATTGGTATCAAAGCATAGTATCAGAACATATCAGTTCGTTGCAACAATCCAAACAGCAAATAGGACCAATTCATCAAATCAAATCTTAGTTCAGTCATATTGAAATTCTTCTCCGATGGAATGTGTAATGGCCTCGTAGGTTCTTGTAGCTAATAAATGCTTTGCTTGATCAAGAGTTCTTTTGCTCTATTTAAGATCGACAATCTAGAACGTTCTCCTCTTTTGGATGCCAAGTTGCATTGTAATATCAGTAACTTAAAACTGAAAAGTTTGAAAAATTTCTCAGTCCGTCTTGGTCAGTGTCGATCAGAATCAAACAACAAAAAAGTAAAGCTCAAACAGCTATACAGCTCTTCTGATGGCTAAGTGACTCACAAAAAGATAACGATGATCATCTATGAGCTATGATTTATCATCACTATTCACTTTTCTTTACTACAAGTCCTTCCTAGACCAATAAATAATAGTGATTTTGTTTCCACTGAAATATTCTTAAAGTTGACATTTTCTTCTTCTTGGAGAAAATTCCTTGGGATTATTAACATACAATATAGCTTTACACTTGTAACTTAGAAGTATCACAATAATTATTGTGTTGTATCTAAATAGTATAAAACAGGTGTCTCTAAAGTTTCTTAGAAATATTTATTAGGTGTATACTTGTAACGCATGAAGTTTTTAGTAAGTATCACAGAACAATCATCATAGGTTCCTCTATAAGCCTCTTGAAAATTCCAGAGAGTTTTCTTACCGCTTCACCAACTTACCCAATAAGGTTCCTCATTTCATGTTTCCTGGTCATGTATCCTGTCTTGGGAGTCAAGTTACGTTTCTTTTCCTGTCCTTGTTTACAGCTGCACAAGTATGGTAGGGAAAAAAATAAATTTGTATACTATTGAAGACCCAAACTAATACATGAGTGCATAAACTCTACTTTTCATGCGACCATTGTACCTAGAATTTTTTATTGATCCATTGCGCGTGAAGATATAATGTCATTCTCTCTTCTTTCTTTTCTTTTTTTTTTTTTTTTTTTTTGAGTACATGGTTATATGAAACATAGCCAGATCTTTTGAAGACAGTAGTTTGGTACTACACAATTCTTTCCTCCATATGTATTGTATGACCCAAGCTCCTTGGTCATTTCCGAATCAGCACAGCGTGAAATTTCTATACTGGGAATTTTTTTTCTCTTCCTTTCTCTTTCATATAATATATTTGACAAACTGATATCCTTTTCCTTTTCTAGGACAAGAGTTAATAAAAACTGAAATTCCCATCAGTTATCTGCTTTCACGATGCTCTAATATTCACCAAGTTCTATACCAGTTGAAGTTGAAAAATCTTTCGAGATAAATACAACTTTTTCCACGGATCTCTACATTGAGAAAATGTCAGATTTTGCATCTCTTTCCCAGTGTTCAGAGTCATGATTTTACTTCAGACAGATACCCGAGAGTTAGAGCTCTTTAACATCCAACCAAGGAAAATAATTTCCACTGTCAATTCTGACAATTATTTCAGCTTGACAAGAATCAGGTCCCCATGAGAGCAAGGGCTATCCTATCGCAATGAATCGCAGCATATGTGGTAACAGAAGGGGCTACAGACTACAGACCACAGAGGCAGAGTCACTGTAACCGCCAAACCAGAAATGGAACCAGTTGCTAGCTTCGTCCCCTCCACCCAGTCTGTCATTTCTGGGCCAGGCACCATTTATAAATTTTCCATTATCGGATCCTTTTTCCTCTTCCTTTTTGTGCAATATGGCATGAGCCAACATCCTTTCGTATTTGTAGGATATGACTCCATAGAAATTGAAATTCATATCAATTTCTTTTAGGATACCGTAATGTTCACAAGTTTTTGTACCGTTGGAAGTTGAAAATCTTTTGGGATAAAACTTTCCCTATGTATCTATAGTCCACACACACAAACAAAATCACCTTTTACATCTCTTCCATAGTGTTAAAACTCATGATATTGTTACAATCAGACAAGTACAAGTTCTTTGCAGCCACCTCATGTGTTACTATTTATCAGCTCCTTAAAAAAGAATCTACCTGTCTTAATATCCTAGTGGCTCTTCAAAAAAGTTCCTAGTTATTTTTGTGTCAAAAAAGAAGGTATTACATAAACCAATAGATCAATAAAGATAATACTGTTCACAGAAAAAAAACTAAACGAGCAAAACATCCCATAATGCGTGTGTGTGTGTGTGACATGGAAACGAAATTCACAATAAACATCTGAATCAACAACCACCACGACCAACTAAAATTAATATGAAATGTAATATGTTTAAATGAACTACAAGATAACATTCAGTAGAAAGGTAAATGATAATGATCCTCATAATGATTACATCCAAAATGGTACTAAGTAATAAAATCAAGTTACCTAGTAAGCACAAACATGGATACAGCCTCAACACAGAGACATTGTAAATCATACACCACTAAGACATGACACAGCAAGGATGTACAAACTAAAAACATATATTTTCGATAGATATGGATCCCAGTAATAAAAAAACATTTAAGCTTTATGTTTTAACTAAGACACGATCTGTATTATACAAAAGACATTAACAGATATTTCCCGGTCAAAAAAAGATTGTCTTATGCATGACTTACATATATAAGGTAGTGTATCTTTTCTGTATTGAAACAAATGCTAGATTGTTAATAATTTTGTATAATCTTCAATAGTATTTGTTTGTTACAATTAGTCTATGACATGAAATGTTAAAGAAAAACCATATTGTATCCCGTGTGTAAAGGTGCATTTCAGAAATGTTGAAACTATATTGAGAAGTGGCCCCAAATAAAACACATAAGAAATTAATATGATTTGTTGAAGCGGACACAGTCATCATATTGCAAAGTTGACATAGAAGTTGTGGGGATGGGGATGGGGATCAACAAAATCTAGAAACAAAAGCAAGCATAGACGCTACTCTTTAGAGATTATATGGCAAGCTATAATATATATATATAGGGAGCTGATCTCCTAAGAACGGTTCTCACGGATTTTTGTGAGAACTTTCACGTGGGTCGTCGGATCTGATAGATCAAATCAAATAAAACTAGATCTTTATCAGATCCAACGGTCCACGTGAAAGTTCTCACATGAATTCGTGAGAACCGTTCTTAGGGGATCAACTCTACTATATATATATATATATATATATATATATATATATATATATATATATATATATATATATATATATATATATATATATGAGAAAAATGTATATCAGCCCGCGGGCTGAGAGTACTCTCTCAGCCTGCGGTGACGTGGCTCAATTTGTCACTTCACTAACTTGCGGCCCGCTTATAGGAAGAAGTTAAATTACCAAATACCCCTTATGAAAAGTTACTTTTTCTTTAACTTTCCTTATTGTTTATTATTTTTTGCCCAAAAGGCAATTTTTGGAGCGCACGTTGTCAGACTTGTTTATTATTACTTTTTTTCCCCTTTCTTTTTGCCGCTCTTTATATGATTTAGGTTATTGATTATAAATTATTTTTTCCCTTATTTCCTTACCTCTCTTTGTCAGATATAGGTTCTCCTATATAGTTTATTTTTTTGTGTATATAATGTAGACAGAGACTTTGGTCACAGTGTACATGGTTAATTGCGACCAAGGTCGCAATGTTGTTATTGATAAAGAGGGCCAGCATCTGCAATCTGGGGTCGCAGTACAATGACTGCGACTTAGGTCGCAGTACGTTAGGTAGGTGTTTCCTTTATATTAACACGCATATGTTGTTATTGATAAAGAGGGCCAGCATCTGCAATCTAGGGTCGCAGTACAATGACTGCGTAGGTCGCAGTACGTTAGGTAGGTGTTTCCTTTATATTAACACGCATAGCGACCAAGGTCGCAGTGTTGTTGTTGATTAATACTAAAGACCAGCAACTGCGACCAAGGTCGCAGTGTATTTTATTAAGACTCGGCCAACAACTGCGATCAAAGTCGCAACCTTCATTTTAAAATTAACCTTAGAAAACAGATTCATATATATTTAAAAAAAATACAATTTTTAAACTTCTAATCCTCGTCATCACCATCGTAATCAGATTCGTTGTCAAGAGTATGACTGCTTTCGTCTTCCGTATCGCTTTCCGTCCCTTCCTCCTCTTCAGCGACAATCTCCTCTTCGCTTTCTTCCTCTTCATGTTTGTATTTTGGTTCATCAATGAACTCCCAGAACGGGTCGTCTGTATCAAGCTCATCCTCTGACCCGTAGCAAGGCATATCTTCAGAATTATACATCGAATCATCATTAGATGATTGGCTTCTTTCCAGTGAAGACGGTGGAGAAGACATTTCTTGAATCTATTTTCCGAACAGTGAGAGTAACGAGTTTGAGCAAAAATAATTTAGTATGTTTTTAATCCTTTGCTGATGACCCTTTATATATTTTTAATCCCGGAATTCCAAAGGGTTTAAGCTCTCAAACCACGTGAATATCTCCCAAACTTATTTTCTACCTTTTCTCAAAAATTGTATACTTCCTAGGTGACTGTTCAGTTATCCAAAACAGTTTAAAAGTTAATACACTATAACTTTAAATTACTTTGAACTCCAAAACAGTACATTATTGCGACCATAGTCGCATTGGGAACTGATAAATGATTAAGTAACTGCGACCATAAATTGTCAACCGTTAGTCATCAAATACTGTCTTTCGTATAATTTCTGAATGTTTGTCTGATCCTCCTATGAATAATTAAATTGGTGTTTACATATTATGCGACCATGGACTGCGACTATGATCGCAGTACCGCGACTATGATCGCAGTACTTAACGAGAGTGATAGTATAATCACAGTTTACGTATTGAAATCAAATTGAAAAGGAAGAGCAAAATATAGTTTTTAGGTATGAGATAATATATTAGTAACAAGCATTATATAAAGGTCAATATTGTGAAAGAACATGAATAGTAATAATAATTGTTACAGGTGATGGTTGAGTATGGTAAGAAGTGGTAAAAAAATTAAATATTTAATTGAAGATTTATTGCGGGAGAATCCGAAGAGTTCTTTTTTTTCCAGAAGTTTAATACATGAGTACAAATTAACTTTTTATAGAATTGTTTGCCTATATCTTTAGATTACGTATCGTGCACATCTTTCCTTTCTCGAGATTAACATTAGTGCATCTCTTTTTTCTAGACTGTTGTTGTATCACGATAGAAAGAATATTAATTACTTCATTTAATTCAGTGTAATTAATATAGTAATTTTATAAGATTTGATATACGCGAATTGATCTCAGGGTCGCATGGCTAATCCACCCTAGTTGCATATTAAAAATATTTTACATAAGGCATGGGAAAGAAGATTGCGACTTTGGTCGCAGTACTGAAGGAGGTCGCATTGTTGTACGATAGAATGCGACTAGGGTTGCAGACGTTATATAAAGAAGTTTTGTTATACAATGACTGCGACTAGTGATTGCGACTGTGTCGCAGTTGTCATATAAAATTGAAATTATATTGTATTAGGTCGCATAAAAAAGTTTTGTTATACTATGAGTGCGACTAGTTACTGCAGGCTGAGGTACAGTAACCCCTATATATATATATATATATATATATATATATATATATATATATATATATATATATATATATATATATATATATATATATACACCTCAACCGCCGACTGAGAGAGTTTCTCAGCCGGCGGGACGTGGCAACATAATAGCCACGAACTTACAAAAACCTGAAATATCCCGCCTAAATTACTCTCAGTCACCTCAACTTTGTATTTGACGAAAATACCCTCCCTCACAACTTTTTGCCTTATGTAAAATATTTCCTTTCAAAAAAATTTACAGATCTAAAATTTCACCTGATCATTCTGAAGAGATTAGTTTTATTGTTTCACAAATTTGTTCCGTTTTTTTTAAAAATATATTTGCTACACATGGCGCCAAAGAAATCATCCGCCGAAAAGGTAATGGTGAAACAAAAGAAATTTTTTTTAGGGTTTGTGGATTTAATAGTTATAATGTTTTTCCAGATTTATTTCCGTTTCTGTCACTTTTTTTTTTTGAAAACTTGGGACCATGGTCGCAAATAAGAGAGAGATTCTGAAACTTGAGATCATGAATAAATTTTTAAATTTATAAATTTTGTAACACAGCAACAAAGGTCCAATTTTTTTTCAAGTTTTTTCATTTCCTTCTATTTCTATCATGGTCGCAGTTGTTTGGAAAAAGCGATGTAGATGTATGCGACCTTGCTCATAGTGTTTTAACAAAAAAAAATTCATACACTTTATGTCGACCTGGGTCGCAGTTGTTAAAATTACAGTTGCCGATGTTTGCGACTTAGATCGTAGCGTTTTTAAATTTTTTTTTTACTTTGCGTTGTAGATGAATACGACCTTGGTCGCAGTATATGAAACAACCTAGGTCGCAGTTGTTTAAATTTGTGGTTTAGATGTTTGAGACTTCAGTCGAAGTTTTTTTACAAATCATTTGTTTTTCTTTCCCTTTTTTTTGACGACATGGGTCGCAGTTGTTTCAACCTGCGTTGTAGAGTTATGCGACCTTGGTCGCAGTATATTAAACGTTATTTGTTTTTCATTCCCTTCTCTGTCGACCCGGGTCGCAGTTGTTTATATTTGCACTGTAGATGTATGCGACCTTGGTCGCAGTGTTTTAAAAATAATTAGTTTTTTATTCCCTTTTAATTTTTAAATAATCATTAAACTAAAGTTTTTAATGTTTCTTCATTTATAGGTAAACAACAACTGAAAGTTTGTCCTCTGAGATCGAGCCTGAAACCTATGTGCGAGTTCATTAAGAAATTCAAAAAGTACATTCAGGGCGATTTCGTAGATGCCATCAAGAAGACCCCATTTAGCCCAATCTTCATGGCCTTCTACAATGAGGAATTTGGGGGTGAAAAGGATCTAAAATCAAACATTGCTGTATTGAGAATTTTAGACCAGTATGATAGGGATAAAAGGACCTTTAGAATTGGGGGCAAACAAATTGAGTTAACGGTGGAGGATGTTGCCCTAACTTTTGATCTACCTATCATTGGGACAGATTTTATTATGAATAAGACCTGTACAATGAAGGGCAGAGGGGTATAAAACATTATTTCCCTAATATAAAGAAGATCACGAAAGTATCTATTGAAGAAGCTTTGGATGATCTTCTGGTAAAGAAAAGAAGGAGTGAATTAGATGTGACCAAGGATGAACAGTTTGAGTAGCAAATGACTTTAAATGAAATTATAAGAGACATGCAAAGACTTACAGCTCAAGACTTTACTAAAATAATCATCCTATACATGTCGGCCACTCTATTCTTTTCTGGCAGTAAATGCACGGTGCCGTGGTATATTATGGAACAGATTGCCAATATGCAGCTGATGAGGACAATATGCTGGGCTAAAACTGTTTGGCAATTCCTGATTGAGTCAATGGAAATCTTCAGGCACACTACGTGCGAGCTGCAAGGATGCTCCATGCAAATTATTGTAAGTATGAATATCAATTATGGCCAACATTGTATGAAATTTCCCAATATCTTATGAATATTTATGTAAACAAATTTGATTATGCATTTTGCAGTATTGGCTATGTGAGAGGGCTCTTATTTTTGAGCCGAGGTCTGGTATGGAGGACAAAACCTACGCGCAGTAAGATGGGACCTCCAGAATATTAGCAGATCTCTGCTTGAAGTTGATCTAAATGAGCTTGACACAAATATTGTAAGTTTTAAAATATTAAATATCATATAGTGTTGATTAAAATTTTATACATTTAAATGGGGCCTCGGTTGTAGTTCTTTTTTTCTTTGCAGTACAAATAGAATGCGACCATGGTCGCATTCTCTTGATAAATATCGTATACATAAACTGCGACCATGGTCGCAGTCTTGAGCTGCAAGTCTCCGCAGTTCATTTTATGTGCAGGACAAATAAACTGCGACCATGGTCGCAGTCTCTTCATAAATAGTTAATAAATAAAACTACGACCATGGTCGCAGTTAAATTATTTTATTGTTTTGGTTTTAACTTAATTTTTTTCAGATTTTATGTCGAATGGCCAACATCTCTAATAATGAAAAAAATATGGTTGGCCTTCCTGTTGAAGGAGAAGAGGAGGAGGAAGAAGAAGAAGAGAAGAAAATAAATATAATGAAGCTAACATCCAGGCAGAAACGGAGCCAGAAGCGGCCGAAATAATTGAGCAAGAACAAACGAGTGAGCAAGAACCAACTTTTACAGATTATTTGCCACCACATGGGATGAAAAAGCTGAAGAAATTGAAGTTTTGAGAAATCAAAATCAGTACTTGAGAGAATATGTTTCTCAGCTTGAAAGAAAAATTGAAAAAATGGAGACTGAGAACAGACTCAAGGCTGAATTAAAGAAAAAAAGAAGAGAAGAAGAGAGAAGAAAAAATTAAAAAAACAGCAGAGGAAATTAAAAATGAAAAAAGAAGAAGAAGAGCTGCTGAGAGCAGCTGCTGCGGAGGAGAAGGAGAAGGAGAAGAGAACGAGGGAAAAGGAGGAGCATGAGAGGAGAAGGATGGAAGAAGAGGAGAAGGAGGAGAGAAGAGGAGAGAAGAGGAGGAGCAGGAAAAGGAGAAGAGAAGGAGGGAAGAGGAGGAGCATGAGAGGAGAAGGAGGGAAGAAGAGGAGAATAAGAAGAGGAGGAGGGAAGAGGAGAAGCAGGAAAAGGAGGAGAGGAGGAGGGAAGAGGAGGAGAAGCAGAAGAGGAGGAGGGAAGAGGAGGACAAGGAAAAGGAGGAGAAGAGAAGGAGCAGCAGAAGAGGAGGAGGGAAGAGGAGGACAAGGAAAAGGAGGAGAAGAGAAGGAGCAGCAGAAGAGGAGGAGGGAAGAGGAGGACAAGGAGAAGGAGGAGAAGAGAAGGGAAGAGGAGGAAAAGCAGAAGAGGAGGAGGGAAGAGGAGAAGAAGCAGAAAAGGATGATGGAGCAGATGGAGAAGCAGGCTGATAAGAAGAAGAAAAAAAAATTGGAATTGGAAGAAGATGAAATCAAGGGTTCTGTATTTATTGTAAATATTTCTGGGGAAGATATCCCCAGTTTTTCTTTAAATATAACTCAACAGATTCAATAACTCCAAAAAGATAGAGCTTCTAAAGAAAAAATTCAAGAACAGACTTCGGCTCAGAAGCAATCCTTAAAAAAGAAAAGTTTGGATTACTCTAAAGGAACGATAGAAAGAGGAGTCAAAGAACGCAAGCGCGCTGAAAGAGATCGCGATAACTCCGACTTCGTTTATCCACAACAGAAAAAAAAATTAATGAACATTCTCTTCCATAGCCTGCAGCTCAGACTTCTGCCACTGGTTTCGGCAACAAACAGATTTCCCACACTCAGCCAGAAACCAGGGGATTGACTGAAACCACAGCATACAGAATTCTGTAGCCCCATCAACAAGCTCTTATAAAAAATTCTTGAACAAGGCCTTCTCTGAGTAAGTTAATTAATTTCATTATAAATCATATCAAAAACTATTAGATATTTATATAAGAACAATATAATTATTAACTTTGTTTTGAATATATTGTAGTTCTACTGCATATCAGGATACCGACAACGGAATCATTATTGCTAAAAATGACATTGAGGACCTGATGTTCAGTAGAGAGTTAGATGTGAATATAATTCATTTCTACATGCAGCATCTAGAGAAAAGAGAAGGATTAAAAAGTATATTCTTTCGGAGCGAAGCTTGGGTAAACATCTATTTGCTCCTTTACGCTTAAATGAAATATCAATTTCCTAATTACTTTAGTGAATTAATTTTTGAACGTTAAATATTCTACCAGTAGTCTTTACTGCTGTTTAGGCATAACGAATGTACTACGACCAAGGTCGCAGTTCATAATTAAAATAATTCACCCGAATATCAATTTAAATTGAAGTTTACGACTTTGGTCGCAGTTGCTGGCGGCAGTCTTAATGAACAACAACACTGGGACCTTGGTCGCTATGCATGTTAATACAAAAGACGAGTAGCTACCAAATGTACTGCGACCTAGGTCGCAGTCCCGATAAAATTAATCACCACGAATATCATTTTAGTAATGAAAGTATGCGACCTAGATCGCAATCCTGGCAATCTTTATCAATGACAACACTGCGACCTTGGTCGCTGCATATATTAATATAAAAGTTGGGGTTCATAAGAAATGCTTAAAAATTAAACATGAATACAAGTGATGGCGATGAAAGTCGCAGCGTAAAAGTAGTTTAATCAAAAAACACTGCGACCATGATCGCAGTCTGTTGTCTTGGCGTAATAACATCTAATTTTCATAATGTTTTTTTATACTTTGAATTCATTTTGAAATTTATTTTTTTGTTGTTCGCAGCACGGTGTTGTATCTAAAAGTAGAGATCTGGAGATCATTTCATCAAACAGCTGTTGAAAAACTGGACAGTTGATGTGCAGTACATGTTCTTCCCGATCAATCACAAACACTGTGCCAACGATCTCGGATTTCACTGGACCTTGTTGGTATTTGATTGTCATACAGAAGAGTGGATTTTTTACAACTCTTTGGTCCCAGCTGAAAAAACAAGTAGTACATTAAAGTTTTATCAAAGAGATGTAAGAATAATGGTGAGTTGACATTTAATATTTTGATATTTCGATTACTGGAAACTTGCATTTAATTTGATTAATACTGATATTTTTTTCTATTGACATTGCAGAAAGAAAGATTATTACAGATTTTTGAAATTGATTTCAAAAAATTAATGAAAAAAAACAAATATAAAATACACAAGATGCCCCCAACAAGCAAACATGTATATAATTTTTTGACAACTACTTACCTATCAAATTTTCTACTTTTATTTAGTACAGAAATCTAATTTCATTTAATTATTACTCTGTACAATTTTCAGTGTTGATTGCGCTGTATATGTATGCAAGTACATGAAAAATAAGTATTTGATAGTCCATCAGCTATTGATACTGTTACGGCTGCCGATGTACAGAGACTAAGAAGTGAGCTTGCATACATGATACTTGCAGATAGAGAGAAGAGTTGGGATGAAGAAACAGAAATTATAAGAAGGATGATATTTGAAGACTGACAGCTGACAATTCATTGATGTACCTCAATTTGTATTTATAAATGTAAAAATAAATGCAATTCATTGATTTTTTTTTGTTTTATTGATTTAATTTATAAACATTTTTATACATTTATTTATTATAAAATCCATTGATTATTTCCAATCTACATCTGTTACAGCGTGCATTTTACTAATTCGTATTGATATTAGAAACAAACATGAGTTCAGAAGTTGTACTACAACCAAAGTCACAGTAATGACCTGTTTGAGTTACAGTGTTTCCTTATATTGCGATATTATAATCGAGACAGCGATCATGGTCACAGTTACGTAAGCATTAATCAGTTCACAATGCGACTGTGGTCGCACTTCCATAATCGTAGAGATCAAAGTTTTTGTACACATAGCCCTTTATATATGTTTTAATTTAATTAACTTCATTAATTTATGTTATCGTAAACATAATCCTCCCTGCATTTTTCTAACATAAGATATCATAACAATTTAAATGTTTACGTGTTCAAAGTACAAAGTAACTTGATGTAATACTGTATTAACTTTTTAACTGTTTTCGAGAACTGAACAGTCACCTGGAAAGTATACAATTTTTGAGAAAGGCAGAAATAAATTTGTGACATGTTCACGTCGTTTGAGAGCTTAAACCTTTTGGAATTCCGGGATTAAAAATATATAAAGGGTCATCAGGACAGGATTATAAACATACTAAATAGGTTTTGCTCAAATTCGTTACTTTTAATATTCGGAAACAGATTCAAAAATGTCTTCTTCGCCGTCTTCACCGGAAAGAAGCCAATCATCAATAATAATTGAATGTATAGTTCTGAAGCGATCCCTCGCTACGGGTCAGAGGATGAGCTTGATACAGACGACCCATTCTGTGAGTTCATTAATGAACCAAAATACTGTCATGAAGAGGAAGAAAGCGAAAAGGAGATTGTTGGTAGAGAGGTGAAGAAACGGAAAGCGATACGGAAGACGAACACAGTCATAATCTTGAGGACGAATCTGATTATGATGGTGATGACGAGAAGGAGTAGATTAGAACTTTAAAATTTGTATTTCGATTTGTTATAAATATATAAGCCTGTTTTCTAATGTTAATTGTGTGAATTATAATTTTTACTACTTAGTCTTGGTTGAAATGTTGTACATTTATCACAAATTTTATTCATGTTGTAGGTCGAAATGGATGTTACAATTAAAAATATATATATATAGACAGACAACTGCGACTCTGGTCGCAGTCATGAAACTGGTGTAGACATCCAGACAGAACGTTCAAATGGGCAAAATGAACATGCGATCACGGTCGCAGTGTTAATTTATCTTCAGTGGACTAAAGCACAAAATAGGGCGAAAATGTCGAAATGGAAGTTAAAATTAAATGAAAAAGGGAACCCTGCAACTGTTGTCAAAAACAGAAAAAATACCGTCAGGCAACTGCGACTCTGGTCGCAGTGATGGAACTGTTGTAGATAACGAGAAAGTCAATATTCAAATGTGCAAATATCGATGCGACCATGGTCGCAGTGTTACTTTATGTTAAGTGAAAAAAAGAACATAGCGCAAAATTATCGAAATTATATTTGTGCCTCCATATTTCAACTATATTCAGATGTTATAATAATATACCAAGAGACGGGGGCAATTTTAAAAGCAACAAATCAATTTCCCCAACTAGAAACACTGCGACCACGGTCGCAATTATCCACGTACACTGCTTATCTTTGAGACCAAAGTCGCTGTCTACGTTAAAGTAAATAAAAATTAAACTATATAGGACAAGTTTGTAACAGTAAAACTCTAAAGTACAACTACTTACAAAAATAGTACAGTAGAAGTCAAAAATGAGATTAAAATCTGCTTATAATGACACGCTAGTGGCAGCATGCGACATGAATCTCTCTGCACTGTGCGACCCTGTTCGCAGTTCATGACTGAAACAGTCAAAATGAACACTTTATTCGTTCTAGGTGGACGCAACCCAAACCTACTTCTTCTGCCATTAAAAGGAAAAGTAAGAATTTTAAACATAAATCATTAGAAAGAAGTGTATAACAGGTTTAATTTAATATCAGTAATGGACAACCAGTCCTGTAATGGCCCAGCTCTTAACAGTTACCACATCTTCGATGCTTTACTTCCTTCTGATATAGAGAATCTTCAAAATCAGACTTAAGCCTGGATGCAGCTCTAGGCCTCCCCTTGGTTGGTACAGGACCAATGGGACCACGTATATTCAATTCTTCACCATCTCGCAGAACGACGACGGATCCACTGGAACCAATTGTAATTTTAGGCTGTGATGACTGATAATTTCCTGACATGGCTCTGTATTCTCTAGTGGTTTCTTTAGCAAATCTTTTTAAAACTGCGTCCACTTTGAAAGATGGATATCAGAATCGGCGACCATCTCAAGAATTGCATTAAATTTTGAATGAAGTGTCCACAATCTAGCCGTCCGTGGAGTGCCTTGACTGGGAAAAGACCTGATGCCATTTTTAATTGTAACATTTTTGTAACGAGCATCCAACCTCCATCTCTGAAGTATATATGATTCCGGTATATGTGTAACGTGATTGCGCCATAAAATACACAGAATATGTCTACAAAGGATACCCTCTGTTTCAAATAATGAGCAACTACAAGAAACATAAAGTTCCTCAGGCTTCTCATAACTGACCTTTTCCCAGCTGTCTTTTGATTCTGAAAAATCACCAACCAGATATTTTGATCCAGGTCCGTCGTGTTCCAACTCTTCTGAAAATAGTGTCGTTACAATTGCCCATTCCTTTTGGAACAACTGAAAAATCTTCGGTGTACACAACTTCGAAACCTGTATCTCATATGGATTCGATGTACAGTTGGGCACAGAATTCAAACCCCGAAAATCTTGTTGAGATTCAGAAGTACGACGGGCAGCAACAGGTTTATCATATTGGTGAACAAATGCCACTAGTTTCGTGTTTGCATTAACAAACCATCAAAGAAGGAATTAATACTCTCGGACCTCTGGCTGGTTGTCATTCTAACACAGATAACATCCTTGAGATATGCATTAACCCAGTGTCCGCGGAGTCTGTGCATCTTCAACAACCAACTGTCTTCTTCTTCTAAATGATATTTTTCATTCATCAGACGTCATCGCTTCTCGCATGTCCTTATATCACAGGAGGTGTACCAATCATGGAAATCAGAGACCATATCTTCTCCATACTTGTTTGTCATAGGGATTTGTTGCTCGGCAATATGTTTCCGTACATGCCAGAAACAGTATCGGTGCCGAGTAGTTGGAAAACAATCTTGATGGCGTCACCAATTTGGGCATCCTGATCAGTAATAATCAACTTCGGTGCAACTCCATGCATGCACTTGAGCCGTTTTTGGAATAGCCACACAAACGTATCCCTCTGCTCATCAGCAAGCAATGCACAGTCAAACAAAATTGACTGCCGATGATGATTTACTCTAGTGAATGGAGCAAATGGCAAACTCAAGTGATTAGTCCTATATGTTGTGTCAAAAACAATCACATCACAGAATCTCAAATACGAGGAAATAGCTCTTCCATCAGCCCAAAAAATGCTTCTAAGTGTGCCCGCGTTATCAACTTCACTTGCAAAGAAGAATTCTGGATCGGTCTCGGCTTTCTCTTGGAAATATTTGATGATGGCAATAAACTCATGGCCAATGTTATTTCTACGTTGACGAGTAAAATCAATAACTTGTTGCGGGCTCACTTCTTCACAACCTTCTCCCTGGCTCATTGCATTCACAACACGGGAAATATTTGAAGGGCGCATTCCCACATCAACCAAATTGCTCATAATACTTTTGCTAATCTTCGAACGATGAGTTTGATGAGAGTAATAGTGATGTATCTTATCCGAGCTTGACAATTCATGTGAATGAGAATCAACAAATTTGGTGACAACCCAATATCTTCTGTCAAATAAAAAACGAAGACGAACATGCATCTCAGCAGGGCACGCTACTCTAGTGTCAATTCGACGATGTACTGTAAACCCCCCTTGTCTTTTGTCACACAGCTTTCTCACACCTTCCTTGTTGCAGCAAAATTTTCTGCAAATAACTTCATGAGGAGGCCTCTGTGACTTATCTATTCCTTTTCTTCTCACGCTAAAACCTCTGTTCCTTGCATAAGAATTGTAGAAATTGTATGCTTCACATTCGTGAGAAACTGTTTCCCTAAAAAATTATTTGAGCTTCCAGACATTTCTCCATGTGCATTCAGATCCTACAAAAACAAATTGACGAACTACATAAATATAATATTTTTTAAATATCACACGTCTGAACTTTAATTTCTAAAACTGCGACCAAGGTCGCAGATGTAATGAAATCTATATAACTTCTTACTAAGACTGCGACCGTAGTCGCAGTTATCCGTATGAGCAGAATTTTTTAAAAATTGAATAATAATTGTGCAACAATCTAATGAATATATTAAATGGATATATTCACATAGAAACGTGTAAGAATTATAACAATAAGGAATGCGACTTAGGTCGCAGTCACAGAAATCAAATTGCGACCGTGGTCGCAGTTCTAAAAGATTAAAACAAGTGATTATTCTGTTCTGTAAAACGAATTATAGGTCGAACAAGTGATTATTTCTCCATATGCATTCAGATCCTACAAAAACAAATTGACAACTACATAAATATAATATTTTTAAATATCACAAGTCTGAACTTTAATTAGTAAAACTGTGACAAAGGTCGCAGATGTAATGAAATCTATATAACTTCTTACTCAGACTGCGACCGTAGTCGCAGTTTTCCGTATGAGAAGAATTTTTAAAAAATGAATAATAATTGTATAACAATCTAATGAATATATAAATGAATATAATTCACATAGAAACGTGTAAGAATTATAACAACAAGGAATGCGACTTTGGTCGCAGTCACCAAAAAAAGCTTTCACAGCCGGAGATTATTTTCAAATAAATTGCGATCGTGGTCGCATTTCTAAAACTTTAGAACAAGTGATTATAGGTCGCAGTACCATATACGCTACATATAAAGATTCTATATTTAAGAAATTGCGAAAAAAATTGACACAATAAAAACATGTTGATCGGCATGCAAAGATGTCAACCCTTCAATGTTTTCAATATTCTGAGAGAAAGTTGAACCAGATGATATATCCTCCATATTTAAATCGGGAGATAGAGATCGCTTACGACTGCGACCAGAATTAGCAGGGGAAGTAGACTGCTCAGACGTCGACATTAAATAAAAAGGATAAAAAATTGCTCTGAAAAAAACGATATTTTCAGAGAAAAGTTTATCGCACGCTGGAAAAGAAGAACCTAAATCTGACAAAGAGCGGTAAAGAAATAGGGGGAAAATAATAATAAATAATAACCTAAATCTTATAAAGAGCGGCAAAAAAAGGGGAAAAAATAATAATAAACAATAACCTAAATCTGACAACGAGCGGTCAAAAATTTGGGGGTGGGGAATAATAATAAACAATAACGGAAGTTACGGAACGAGTAGCTTTTAACAAGGGGTATTTAGCAATTTAACTTGTTTCTATAAGCGGGCCGCAAGTTAGTGCGGTGACAAATATTGAGCCACGTCACCGCAGGCTGAGAGAGTCCTCAGCTGTCGGCTGATATACATTTTTCTATATATATATATACACATATGTATATATATACACATATGTATATATATGTAATATGTATATATGTATATGTGTGTGTATATGTGCGTGTGTGTGTGTGTGTGTATGGGGGAGAGAGAGAGACTTGTGTCATTCCAGAAGGATTCGAGGCCAAATCCTTCCCACTCAATACAACCCGACGATATCCGAATACAAGATCAACTCGGTTGAAGTTGATCTACATTATTTTAACTAAAAATCAAAATCATATATTTTTAAAACTTTTTGCCCATCCATCAACTAGGTACAAAATGGAGGGCTGGAATAGTAAGTTGGTTAGTTTAACGGTGTAGAATATTTGAAATCGAACAAAAATTAGTGTGTGAGAATTTTTAAGTATTTAGATCATGATGAAATAGTCGCATCGAGAATCTGTATGTCTAAAGATGTAGATTTAAGCAATATGCTATTTTCGACCGTCCATTTTACGCATGCTTAATGGATGGGTAAAAAGTATTCAAAATACATGATTTTTGACTTTTAATTACTTGAAATAATGTAGATCAACTTCAATAGAATAGATCTTACATTCGGATGTCGTAGGGTTGTATTTGAGTCGGAGGGATTCGGCCTCGAATCCTTCCGGAATGACACAAGTCTCTCTCTCTCTCTCTCTCTCTCTCTCTATATATATATATATATATATATATATATATATATATATATATATATATATATATATATATATATATAGACTTGTATCCTTTCAAAAAGATTTGATCCCGGATCCTTCCCACTCAAATTCAACCCTCCAACATTCGAATACAAGATCCACTCCGTTGAAGTTGATCTATACTATTTCAAGTATCTATAAACAAAAATCAAGTTGTTTAAAATACTTTTGCCTATCCATCATGCGACGCAAAATGGACGGCGAAAGTAGTGAGTTGGTTAGATCTATGTCTTTAGACATACAAATTCTCGATCCGGCCATTTCATTATGATCTAAACATTTAAAAACCCTATAAACTAATTTTTGTTAGATTTAAATGTTCTACACCGTTAAACTAACCAACTCACTATTTAGGCCGTCCGTTTTTTCCCCTACTTGATGGATGGGCAAAAAGTATTTAAAACACTTGATTTTGGTTTATAGATACTTGAAATAGTATAGATCAACTTCACGGAGTGGATCTTGTATTCGAATGTTGGAGGGTTGAATTTGAGTGGGAAGGATCCGGGATCAAATCCTTTTGAAAGGATACAAGTCTAACTCTATAATATATATATATATATAATATATAATATATATATATATATATATATATATATATATATATATATATATAATTTCAGTGAGTTCAAATAGGACAAATTCTAGCGACTGACTACTATCACTAACGTGATGCCTCAAACCCAAAGGAGATGATCATATTAAAAGACTTTTTACAAATTGATTGATGAGGACACCACGCCAGTTGCCAATTGTCTTTTCATGCCTTACCTTATTTTGAGATATTGTGTTTTGTCTGTTTTACTTTTAGTACCACATCGGTTATATCCGAGAAGTTCACTTTGTAAGAGCCTATATAAAAGAGGCTCAACTCAATGAATAAGCGGACAATGAATATTAAAACTTTTTTTAGTTAAATTTTCTTGAGAGTGCTCTTGAGTTTTTGGTGCGAAGTCCGTGGTGTAAGGGATGTGAAGCCCGCGTAAGGGGTGCGAGCCCAAAGTTATCTGATTCTTTATCAACCCTAATCTCTCTTTTCATTTTATTTCTTGTAAAACCCTAATTTTTCTTTTTATTTATATTCGAAGGTGATTGCGATCCTATAATACATCAATTTGGTATCAGAGCTTTGGTCCCAAACCCCTTTGAATTTCTTCTCTTTCCCAAATCCTATATCTAGATCTACTTAGCAAAAAATTGATTATTGTTAGATCTAGATTTAGATCTCGATCTACTTTGCAAAAAAAAAAAGGAAAACAAAAAAAAACAAAAGAAACAGAAACAGAAAAACAGAAAAAAATAAAAAAAAAAAACAAAGAAAAAGATTATTGTTCACAGTAATCGCCCTGATTACTGTTCATATGAACAGTAATAGGAACCTCCGGCTACTATTCATGTCTCCCAAAAGCCCCAACAGTCGTCCATTTTTGAGCTCGTTTCAAGCTCGATTCGAGCCGTTTTTGAAGCAACGGATTCGTAGAGAGCAATACTATACATCTACAGTCTTCATATTCTATTTCAAGCTTCAGTCGTCTGCTAGATTCAGCTCAGCAGATCAGCGCACCACAGTTCAGAGCTTGTTTCTGCCCCGATTAGCGCCCGATTTGGGCAAATCTCGAGGTGATATTCTAACTTGACCTGAATCGTTAACTGTTAGATAGATTACTTGCAACTACTATATGGCAAAAATTTATTGGTTGAAATGTTATTTGCTTCGATTTAGTGGGTTGCATCAACATTTATCACTTTTCATCATTTTAGAAATACATTTTTTCTTTACATTTAGAACTTAAACTTTAAAGTATTTTGTTCATTTAGTGCATACATTTAGTTTTACCTGACTCTAGGGTTCTTCACTTCACTGCATTTGTCTGTTTGCTTGAACCATCATGACCAGTATTCTAAATGGCGGCCACAGCGGCTGAAAAAATTTATCGGAGATGGGGATATATCGGGATATTTTTAAAAATCGGATGACAAAATCGGACTATAAATATACATATCTTCTAGTCTTAAATCGCATCTCAATAAGACAATATATGCGTAAATTATATAAATCTACATAAAACATCATACTTATATGTTTTAGATATACTTAACTCGATAATTTACATTAAGCCTATGAATTCATAATCACTATCCAAGTGTAGAATCTTCAAAAATGTCACAATGCCACATCACTCGAATTGTCCAAATACCTAACCTAGAAATTGGGTGTAAAATGCTATATCAGGTCCAAAATCTCCGATACATCAGGTCCATGCCTATTTATCAGCGATTTTAGATGAAAAACGCTATATCGGTTTGGATGTGCCAAATCATTGCGGCTAGGTGCCATAAACGCAATATCGACGCAATATCGAGGTTATATCGGGATATTTAGATCACTGATCATGACTAGTCAGCATTATAAGGATCCCTACTTAGACCAGCTACACAACCTCCATCAGGGTCATATGTCCGTTCATGATTACATTACCATATTTAAGGACTTAACTCATTGTAGTGAAGTGAGAGAGTACCCTTCTGAGACTGTAACTAGGTTTGTTTGGGGTTTACGACCTAAAATAAAATGTGCTATGATTACTGGCCCCTATGACTTAGACACTATTGAAGAGGCCTTTGATGTTCCATTAAAGGTTGGACTTGACTTTCAAAACGCTAGTCAATGCTAAGGCCAGGTGTTCTAAATGTAAGGGATATGGACATTATGATTATCAGTGTCCTTCGGAGAGTCAATATGTTAGAATTGTGTCTAGTGATGAAGTTGACGTCTCGAGGGTTATTGAGGAAGTCCACGTTCCTTTCACAGCAGTTGGTGCCAACACACTGGTTATTGATGAAATTCACATGTCTGATAGCGCCAGTGATGATGAATGAGATAGTTGAGCCTACTACATTGCTTTTGTCTGTTGCATATATTGATTACATCACTAGATCGATAGCAATTTGCAATGATACCCACAAATTTGCTGCGTACTCGTATATTACTTTGCAGAAATTTACGGTTGATAATAAGGTGATTGTTACGAGTCGCTGTGAGGCTGTGAGGAAGTTGCACCCTTGGCATAAAGATTTCGATACGGCTCTGAAGATGTGATTGCTTTCATTGCTTACGAGTTGGATAGCCTATGGGATCCTGGTATTAGCTCCATCTTCAGCAGGGATGATGCGCCTTGGTCTACTCTCTATGCCTTGATCGAGCTGCCATCTTTAACAGCCGACCCGTCACGGAGACCAGCTCCACCTCCACTACCATGGTATCAACGTGAGGTACTAGTTATGCTGCCACGACTACCACCTTGGCCCGATTGAGATGCTTCATGAGGAGAGTCCTCACTCGACAGGGTCGAGTTTCTTCTACCTTGGGGGAATTGATGAGGACGTCACGCTAGTTGCCAATTGTCTTTTCATATCTTAGCTTATTTTGAGATATTGTGTTTTATCTATTTTGTTTTTAGTACCACATCGATTATATCCGAGAAGTCCACTTTGTAAGAGCCTATAAAAGAGGCTCAACTCAATGAATAAGCGAACAATGAATAATTAAATTTTTTTTTCATTAAATTCTCTTGAGAGTGCTCTTGAGTTTTGGGTGTGAAGACCGTGGTGTAAGGGGTGCGAAGCCCGTGGTGTAAGGGGTGTGAAGCCCAAAGTTATCTGATTCTTTCTCCATCCCTAATCTCTCTTTTCATTTTATTTCTTTTAAAACTCTAGTTTTTCTTTTTTATTTGTATTCGAAGGTGATTGTAATCCTGTATTGCATCATTGATCCATTCTCTTGTAGACATACTTATATTTAACACACTGTTTTAATATGTTGGGTATTGTTTTACAATAATTAACACAACTGTAATGTTTCATGATTATGGACGCCATGCCAGGACGTGGAAAGCTTTAGTAGGGGAAAGTGTCTTACGTATCACAGAGAAATTAGGGAAAATCCAAAACTGCATGAGTACCGATAACCGTCTTGTGTGATTATGTGCCTGACAGGCCCTTCATCATTGTATGTATCAGTAAATAGTCATGGATAGATTTCCTAGATTTCTGATCAAAGATGTGCATCCATAAGTCCAATATGGGTATGCACAAAGATCATACCTGAATGAGCAACAGCAGAAAAACACTGCCTCCAAATCATGAACATTACTAATCATGTCTTGAATAGAAGATTACTACTTTTTATCTTCATGTAATTGATCTCTCTTTTGGAGTCCTGCATAAGTTTTTATGGTTTCATTCCAAATCTGAGGTGGCAAATATTTGTTTGATCAACTTCCCTGACAGAAAACGCCTATAGTGTACATTCAAGCAAACTTCCGCAGAACCAACTTTAATTGTATCAGTTCAGGCAAACCTTTTCTCCATGTTTGACTTCTTGTACTATTTGCTTAATGATTTAATGAAATTATTTACCGCTAGAATGTATCGAAGTTACAGAATTCCACATGTTTCTTTCTGATGCAAAGCTCTTCATATGCAATACCATATTTCATTTTTGAGTGATCTTTTTTTTTTTTTTTTTGAGTCAATACAATAACAACAGAAGAACAGCCTTTATCCAAAATTTTGGAGTTGGCTAGTGAATCTTTTTCTTCATTCAACACTGGCAAGGGCTTCCTCGATTTCATGAAGTAATATCATATCTTTCTTAATTATCTCATCAAAGTTTTGTTTAGGTCTACTTTAGTCCTCATTGCTTCATTAACTATAATCCTATCACGTTTCCTAATTGGACAACTTATCGGCATAAGTTGCAGACAGTGGCATAGCCATGACTTTGACCCGGGACAATGGCATAGCTATGACTTTGACTCGTGGACAGTTGGGGGTGCGGGGGGATCCCTCACACCAATCCAATACCTTGCGGGCCCCTCTTGAGAAAACAGCCAACACAATGATGGGCGCCTGATTTTTTTCAACTGCAACTGTAATATAGTAGTAGAAGAGTTGTAGTTCAGAAGATATTAAATTTTTTTAAATTTAAATTGTATGCCTTAAAATATTTTTTTCTCATTTGTACATGAAACTTGAATTGATAAAATGTACTATTATTAAACTTATTGAAATGTGATTAGAAGAAATGTTAGTTCTAAGTTCTAATTCTAATATCTTTAAATTAAACATTCATGATCCAAGTCCTAAACAATAATATATTGAAACTTTAAATTACTGAATACATTCTTATTACCTTCAAAATTTATCTCCATTACTTTTTAAATAGAATGTAATCTCCATTTGTACTATTAAAATTCTTAAATTATTTTACATAATTCACCTTTATTTTTAATATTTTGATTTCTAAATAGAAACATATCTTTCTTTTCTTATCTTCTCTTTTCAAAAATTTTCTTTTAAGTGTTGGGGGTTGGGGAGGAAAGGAGCATAAACTGTAGCATATTCTGTTAAATCAATTAAAAGTTGTGTTAGAGAATTAATAAAGAGTTATGTTGAAGAAATTGGTAAAAAGGTAAGAACAACAACAACAACTAAGCCATTTGTCCCAAGTATTTGGTCAGCTTTCTCCGCTCATTTCTATCGAGCATTCTAAGCCATTTGTCCCAAGTATTCTTCAACATAATTCTTTATTAATCGGGCACATGGATCAGCTTTCTCCACTCATTTCTATCGAGCAATATGTCTTCACTAAGCTTTTTTTTTATTGTTTTTTTTTTAATTGTTGTCAACAACTAAAAAAAGCACTAACCTAGAACAATAGTTGAACCTGGGTATCTAGAGGATAGAAAACCAACTGGGTATCTAGATGATAGAAAAACAACCTGGGTATCTAGAGGATAGAGCAATATGTCTTCACAATAGCCTTTTTTTTAATATTTTTATATTCTAAAATTTCTTTCTTTCTACTTTAGAACTTATTCTTTCGTTAGCCTCATCATTAATACTATATCATCAACAAAGAACATGTATCATGATAGTTTATGTAAATATGTCTAGTAAGTTCATTCATCACTAACATAGATAAGGATGGAATAATACTAACTAGACAAAGTATCATTGATTAAAGATAGTCTGTCTTCCTTGCAAGTGTTTCACCCAATAATTGTTTCAATATATATCTTTAATCACTTGACATACTAACTAGATATTTGTGTCTTTTTAGTTTCCACCACATTATCTCCCTACAGGCTCTATTATATAAACTCTCTCTAAATCAATGAAAATCATATGTATATCTTTTTCTTCTTCTGGTGTATCTCATCAATCGTCTTAGTAAACAATTTTGTAATTGACTTCCCAACATAAAATCAAATGGGTATTAGGAATAGACACTTTTTTTTAGTCTTTGATGCAGCACCCCTCTCAAATTTCACTATATGGCTCATAAGGTTAGTTCCATGACAGTTTGAACGATCTTGTATGTCTTATATATTTATAGGCTTAATTTCAAGAAACTGCCATAAATTCACTGGATTTCGAAAAGCTACACTTTACTTTAAAAAAATACAGTAAACTACCATGAACTATGACTTTTCATAGTAGTTCTATGAAGAAATATGGGGTTTCCTGGTTCAGTGTAGTTTATCATAATTTTGAAAGTTTTTGGTAATATTTTGAAATCAGTGGAAGTCCATGGTATAGTTTTATGAATTTAAGCTCATTTTTATATCTAGGTACTAAAGTGCTAACCCTCATCAATTTGTCATTTTCCTAATATTTATAATTTTGTTGAATAATTGAGTCAAGCACGCCAAGTCTATATCTCGTAGACACTATCAAACTGCAATAACAATGACATCGGCTCCTACCACTCTCCTTATTTGTATGTATTTTAGGGCATTATTAACTTCACTAAGCCTAATTTTCTGAATATACTTGTAGTTCCTATCACTAACGGACTTATTTGTAGAATTGAACTTGAAAATAGTCCCATCTGGCCAGATATGACTGTTTCTTGGACAATTCATCATCCTTTTATATTTATAGCATATTGTAGTCGTTTTTTGTCCTCATCTTCCTAATCCTCATCCTTATTAAATCCTAACCCTAAAAAAAATTGAGATAGATGAAATAAAAGGTAAGAAGGAAATGAATCTTGAATCAGCCTCAAGCTAAATGAAACTAAATTAAAAAAAAGAAAGAATCTTATCCTAGTTTTTCCCTTTAAAACTTTCAGATATTCGAACCCATCTCTACACCATTTATTCTTCTTCTTTTTCTTATTCTCACGGGCCTAAATTCGTTATCATGTCACGGTCTTGGATGCTTCCAGTGAGATCATCCGTCATTTTCACAGAGCGTGCAATGTCTCAACTGGCAGAATCAACTCTAAAACTTGTTCTTCACTACCAGAACATTCATGTGACCAAAGTTTTTTTTTGAGGAAACAACATCTGTACCAAATTCAATGAAGGATGGTTCTGATGCTCCAAATTTTCTCTCTTTTTCCTTTAGTTAAGTTTTGTGATGCTTTTCGAGAATAGTTAAGTTTTGTTGCAATACTAGTCTTACCCACAGTGAAAAGATTGAACCTGAGCTTAAAAATTGAAGGGAACCAAAAATTCAGAACTCACACGAGCATACATCAACAACCACCGACACCACCACCAAAGCTTTCCATCATCTTCACACAACACACACAGAGGAACAGATTAAACTACGAGAAAGAGGGCGACAGCTGACCTAATATCTTTATCCACGCAGCAGAGCACACAAGCAGCCAAACTGTGGACACCAAAACCCATGGCACCGCCGATTCCTCCTAGTCCACCTGGAACCCGCACACAAATAAAAATCCTGGAAATACTGTGGATCGAGATTTGCGACATCTGTGCTCGCTTTTGGGACCATTATTATTATTATTCTCTGTTTAGCAAGCGAAAGCGATATTTGTCTCTCGAAAGCGACGGGCATGGAACGAGGGAGAAGGTTCTCAATGGACAGCCCACGTAGTTACCTACCGACCCAATGATCCGTGGCCCTGCCCTTTCTGCTTCTTCTTCATTTTTCGTTTTTTCTTTTTTTCCTTTATTTTTTACATATTTCTTTTACATTGCTATTTTCTAACTTTTAGAGTGCTACGGTAATTTTATGGATAAGTAAATCTCTCTTGTAATAAATTATAAATTAATACATTAAATTTTGACGTCATATAAATCCCAGTTGCAGTCTCAATTAAGTCACAAAAATATTATTTCAAGATTAGTATTTAATTTAATATTATTTTATGATCAACTTTGTGGACAACGTTTCCACTTTCACTTTCATTTTCACATTAGGAATCAAACGTCAGAAAACACAATATATATTTTTCAGTTACACTTTCACATTGGGTGTGTTTGATTGCAAGGAAGTGGGCGGAAGTAAGAAATGAGGAAGTAATTTGCTCACTTTCCTATCTATCCAAATATCGGAAAAGGAAAATAAGAAAACACTTTTTC